>JAYMFT010193614.1:0-11811 GCA_038088735.1 Panulirus argus
GCCTGGATGTGGAAAGGGAGCTGTGGTTTCAGTGCATTACACATAACAGCTAGAGACTGAGTGTGAGCGAATGTGGCTGTTTCATCTGTCTCCTGGCGCTACCTCGCCAGCACGGGTGGTGGCGATGCTATTTCCCCTGGGGCGGGGTGGCATGAGGAGTGGATGGGGGCAAGCAAGTTTAAATATGTACATGTGTATATGTGTATGTGTATCTATGTATATATGTGTATATTGATATGTATATATATGTACTGTGCATATATGTGCATGTATGTATATATGTGTGTATGTTAGGGGATGGGTCTTTCTTCGTCTGATTCCTGGTGCTACCTCGCTGATGCGGGAAACAGCGATCAAGTATAATAAATAAAATAAATGAATATATATATAATTCTTTTTTTAAATATATTCGCCTTTTCAACATTTAGCTACAGACAATCCACACATCTAAACTGGATATTTATGAAAAACTTACACAAAATCTACCTAAAAAAACCCAGCTCACTCTCCTTTCACTCCCACTGACACTCACAGCTAAATTACACCCATAAAGGGAGGAGTCCTGAAAATTTAGGGTGGTCCCTTTTGAAAAATTAGAATGAATTTGTTAGTTATCAGTTGATAGGAATTTTCATGAAAGATTTAAAGTAAAGTAGAAATATGGTGAATTGTTCTTATTTGTCTCCATGCAAACATTTAGAATTAATACACCGTGCATTCTTGGCTTGTTACATTTTTGTTGACTTTTGCTGACTCATCCATCTTCATCTCTTCCCTGCCTCCACATTTGGATCATTGATACATACAGAACTTTTCTCAGTGCTACTAGTTCAGTGTCCACTAAATCATTATCACCAGAATTTGCACCCAACTAATTGGTGCGAGATGTAATGTACCTTCCCCTATTGTGTTGCATGGATAAATGAGATACTACGTCTTATTTTCACCTGGTTCTAACTTTAGTTGCTTATGTCATGAGGCATTGTTCATACCAATAAAGTGTGTTCTCCAATTTGAATGATGGCAGGAGGTTGATGGTTGGTCATGAAGTGGTTTGGATGGGAGTGATCCTTTGCTCTTGCAAAGAACTGGGTGCTAATCATGTTGAGGTGGGATTGTATTAGAAATACTTTTGTTTGTTGTATAAATGTTGATGTTTGTGGTTGCTGAATAACCAGTGATTGTTCTGAGTGTTCTGTTTTGTGTGGTTTGTAGTTTTGTTTTGTTTACCTGTGATGGGGTTGATGACCTGGTAGGTGAGGCATGGGTAAGATGGATCGAGTAAATCATTTGCAGAAGAGGCTGAAGGATTCTTTTTCTCTTTTGAGGCTGATGTTGAAAAGTATTCTGGTGACATTCAAAACTTTCATTGGTTACTTAACAACCAACTTTACCCATCACCTGCATCATGAGACAAAAATACTTCCAGTACAGCCCACCTCAAACATGCTAGTACCCAATTTTTTGGCATTCTTCCAGTCCCCCTCCCATGTAAACCACTAGATAATCAGTCACTGATCCCCATGCAGAAATGTAAAACACTCTTGCCTCACATATTAGCATACTATATTCACAGATTGCCTCACACCTTACAAATAACACATTGACAAAACATTTACCCTATAATTATCCAAGAAATTCTTCTTTGTGCAGATCTTAATGATTGATTGTTACTGATTGTCCCATAATTGAATATGTCTCTGCATTTTTTTATCTTTCATTTCTTAAATATCTTCATGGATTTATTTTCTCATGTTTCCTTTGCAAGTCATTTAATTTTACTTTCAGTAAGATTTAACTTTTATCAGCATGTGTAATATACATTCATAACATAACTATCATTACAGCCACCATTCATAAACTCCTTCCTATCATAGAACATTGTATAGTATTCATATTATATTGATGATGTGCAAAAATGTACATATAATTACTTCTTCTGCATCACAGGTAAGTAATTTTTTCTTCCTAATCTAGTGATACTGAGGTTGATATCTACTTTGTAAGTATACCCTTTATTACTTTTTCTGTATGGCAGGGTATCTTTGCAAGAAATATTTATTGTCTTTGTAACCTGTAATTTTTTCCCTTACACTTTCTCTGCTGATCTTGTCATAATCAATGCAGCTGTCTTCTTGATTTTAGTTGATGTTTGTTGTAGTATGTCACAAAGCAACTGTTTAATTAATGTAGATCTATTGTGCAAATTTTTTTGTGTAAACATGGTTATGTCTCTGGCTTGTATTGATTATATCATTTCTAAATAATTATTAGAATTATTTCTTGAATGAAAAAAATTCTAGTTTCTCTTCATCATAAATGAATATGGTTTACAATAATTCCAGGGTGAAACCAATACTAATATTGGCATAGAGTCTATTGTAGCAGTACCATACGAATATTGGCATGAAGATTTAATTACTCCAAAACCAGTGTGCACTCGCATAGATGGCCAGTGCCTACAATCTTCGTATCCAGTCCCACCTGAATCTACTAAGGTAATATGACCATTTTATGAATAGATATGGTTTATAAAGAGGATATGAAATTTTTTTCTTAGGACTCCTATTGTTAGCTCCTCTGAAGTGCACAGTAAGTATGATGTGATGAGAATTATCTTTTTTTTCATACTTTCTCACTGTTTTTGCTTTAGCAAGGTAGTGCAAGGAACAGATGTTTGAGCCTTCAAGGAAAATTTCATCATCAGATTCCTCCTTTTGTTCATCTTCTCAGAAAGTGATAGTACTAGAGGGGAGGATTTCCAGGCCCCTGCTTCTGCCCACCTAAGGTGCCTTCTACAACATACTGAAGATATATAAGTAGTATATTTTCTTCTCTATTCCCAGGGATAATGATAATAATGATATATTTTCTTATACCTAATTGCTTTTCACTTAGTGACATCTGCTTAGTGAGCCAACACTTTAGTGGTTGTCAGGTTGCACTACTCTGACCTAGGTAGCTGTCTTTTCTATCTGCCTCACTAACATGTGGATTACTGGCATTCTGTTTACAGACATACAATCTTTCCCTGTCATATGTAACACTTGACAACACATAACTCATGCAGCTCATTCTTCGTAGCCCTAAATTTTCCTTCGGTGAGCACTATGCGCTAGCCCTGCCTTTTGGCAAAATGGTATGAGCAGATGATAGAAGTAGTATGTAGGAGCATTAGGTAGAAGCATTAGGTAGAAGTAGTTGGTAGGAGCTTTAGATAGTAGTCATTAGGAACATTAGGTAGGAGCCTCTGCAAACACTGTGTTAGAGTTGCCCTCTGCCAGTAGCCTGTTAAGGGTGAGGCACTAAAGGCCATGGCCATCCCTTTGAGGGAGTTCCAGTTGGAACAGGTGTCAGAGAGGGGATGTTAGGGAGTGAGTCCATTCTTCATCTGTTCTAGATGCTACTTTGCTGTGGTGGGAAATGGTGGTGTATGGAAAAAGAGAAAATTGCTTTTCTCACCTTGGTGAGTTAGTGTCAAGAAGAAATAACTGATGGTTTTATCCATACACATCTGATGTTTAGCTCTCATAAATAATGTGCAACTACAATCAAAAGGCAAGCCCCAGAGACTGTTACATTACCCCTTTCAGTGTGGCAGTCCTGATATCTACTTTACACTCTGTTTAAGGAAGATTCTCAAATATTCTAAATAAGATATCTCATTAAGTTTTTTACTGGGAACAACTAGAATATAATATTCTAATGTTATGATATCCAAATCATCCTAATGAAAAATACTTATGTGTGCTAAGCTCTCATTAACTTTTGATGTTCTGCTGTCAGGTGTATAAGGTTCACGGACGACTGCCTTATGTGTGTAATATGATGTTTGGTGTTTTTTGAAATGTTTTGTCAAAAGTGAACATGATTACTGCAAGGTTTCATCTGTCTGTTATTTTGTAATTTCATAGCTTCATAAATTATTACGTAAGGAGAGGATGCAGATATTGTACAAGTCTCCTTAACATTTTTGCACAGAAAAAATTTAAGGCTATGGTATCTGGATGGAGGGTGGATGTATTAAGAACAAAATGTTTGAGAACAGTATGTATGAGAAGGGTTGACTGAGTAAGTGATAATAAGATAGGAGAGACGGGCAGTAATAAGAAGAGTATGTTTGAGAGAGCTGAAGAGGGTGTGCTGAAATTATTTGGGCATATGGAGAGAATGAGTGAGTAGAGGTTGACAGAGAGGATATACTTGTCAGAACTGAGACAAGGGGAAGAGGGAGACACTATTTGAGATTGAAGGATGGAGGGAAAAAGATTTTGAGTGCTGGGATGTGATGATTTGAACGATATGGTTTGCATGAGGTGACATGCTGTCAGTGGACTGAAATAGGGCATATAAAGCAGCTGGGGTAAACCATAGAAAGGTCTGCAGGGAGGTTGTGGATAGGGGACTTTGGTTTGAACATAACAGCTAGAGAATAGATATGAGTGAATGAGACCATTCTTTGTCCTTTTCTGGTGCTTCCTTGCCAATGCAGGGAATGACAAACAAGTATTAAAGAAAGAACAGAAAGAAGTATTTGCTAGCAATGCATGGTTGCAACCACAAGCATTAATGGCTGTGTATTGCTCCTTGAGTCAGAGACCATTGATTCAAGAATTTTGATCATGAATGTCCTAGCCATAGTGAACAGAAAATAGAGTACTTTGATGTATACAACACAACTGCAGTGAATGGGTTGGCCACTATATATTCCTTGGTTCAGTTCTTTGACAACCTATTGTTTCCATACATACTATATCGATCCAGTTCTTTCTGACCTGTGCACTCTATCCTGAGGACCTTGAATATTTGCTTCTTATTCATGCTTGGCAATATAATTTTTTGTATATATCGAGAAATCCATTGTTTGAAGAATGCCTTATATAGTTAAAAAATTTTTGCATGTGACCTACTCTCATATCTTTTATAACAAAGACAAGATTTATCCTTTATTTCAAATCTTTTAACATCATTTAGGTTGAGTTTGAATCCAACCTGGAAGGAAAGATAGCCTCAGAACTCCCGGATGGTGTTTCCAATGGTACTGCCCTTGTATACCTTAATCACAGTGATCCAATGGTTGACATTGTAGGCAAGTTGAGGTACGCTGGAAAGTATGTGTTTGTTGTCCACTACTATCAACCTCAGTACCCAGGTAAGTAAAAATATATTTATTTTGTCATGTCACATATATGATTTTTTTTCATACATGCTCACTATTTTCTGCTTGAGCGAGGTAAGTGGTAGGACTTAGATATGTATATTTTATAAAAATAGAAAGTGCTGTATAGTGTGGTTAATTTTTGAAGTTTCGGAAGTGAGTTTATTTTTAGATTTTATTTGACCTGATTAAGGATGGAGTTGGGAAAGAGTGTAAGAGAAAACATAATTAGAGGATAGGTAGTATCCAATATTTTTTTAGTGGGATGTGAAATTTAATCGGAAATTGGTTTTGTTACTGTTACATGAAACTTGTGAGAAACGAACATGTATTCATAGATGTTCATGTTATTAAAAGTATCAAAGTAATGGGAAGATACATAAGTAAGTATTCACAGATGTTCATGTTATTAAAAGTATCAAAGTAATGGGAAGATACATAAGTAAGTAATCACTTATTAGTTAAACAACCTCAAGAAGGGAGATTGTAAAACCAGAATTCTATTGTACAGTTGTAAGAAAGGAGGATTGACAAAAAGTGATTAGGATATTCAGAAGCTATTATTTTGAAATGAAGATGCAGCACTGTAATGATGTTGGTAGAATTTGCCCATGAAAATGGATTATAGCCATTATTAAAGGGAGGGAAGACATAGGTATTGACAGATCACAAATTCTTGGAAAGAGTTTGATGAATGAATGCATATATGGGATGAAAGAAAAATATTATTTGTTAAATGAAGTGTTTTATGCATAAATTGTTAAACAACCCATCATAAAAGTAAAGGTGTATTCTAATGATTGATTTATGTTAGTGAATGTCATTGCTAGCTTTAGGAGAATATTGATAAATTATTACACATTTTACATATTGGTGTCCTTAATCTGCTCTGGAAATTTTGTTGCTTACACTCTTGATTGCTTTCTGCTCTTTTTTTTTTTTTTTTTTTTTTTACCAAACATGAAAAATGCTTCAAATAAAAGGAAAAAATAATGTGATGTAACATTTTGTTTGTGTAAGATGTCTGTATATGATTACCAGTTAGAGAAAAGAAGAATGAAATTAATGTGTTTGTGTGATTTCTGCAGATGATGAGCTGTATGTGCAGGTTGCATATTCAAGTGGAGAAGGTTAGCTTTTGCTTGTGCAATGTTGCTTCTATGTGTAATCATTTGAAATGAATTTTAGTGCATGTTTGTTCATATAACACTGTAGTTTCTTTTTGTGGTTGCTGCACGCTTGCTTTGCCATAATATATCATTACCTGGACAGTGTAATCACAATAATGTTTTTACATTTTTTCGTGTTCTCACCTTTCTTTTATAGAAGCTTAAAGTGTACCTTAATTTTCTCTTGTACAGAGTTTGATGTGGATGTGTTAATCCAGAATGGTCAGTTTTATGAAGGTTCATTACCTGTGCATCACTGCCCTAGTACGTCTGGTTGCCGGTCAGTAATTAAACAGTCAAGTGGATCATATGTTTTTGATGTTTTGGAGAACTTCATCCTGTCCTTTAAGGTACTTTACTTACTTGGTTATTACAAATGTAATACCTAGAATATATTTAAACAGTTATTTGGGAATTTTGGGAATATACATTAGGACTTCATGAAATGTATTATTCATAAGAGTTTTAATTTTGTATACTTGAGAAATGAGACACTGGTACAAAAGTATGCTCACTCAACCACTTATTAGATTTGAAATGTGTGAAATAAAGGCAAAAAATGAATATGATGACAAAAGTGATCATTACAGAGATCCAAATAACTGGAAATTGGTTGATAACTTTTACAAACTTTGTGAACAAACCAATTTCATAACTCTCAGTTATGACAGTATCTACACTTCATACCAGCTCAACACAGCAGGGGCCATATTTGACTTAAAAATTATAGCATGAACACAAATGATATTATTGATAATACATGTGATACAGATAATACTGCTAGATGATAATAATCCCCTTGCTGCACCTCATTACCTTACTTTTGTTCAGACATGTCCTCATTTTTTCCTTTCACACACTCTCCTGGACTATCAATAGGTTCTGGAGTTTTTTTCTGGAATCTTCAGGAAGAGCCATGTCATCTGCAAACAGCTATTGATTCACCTCCCAACCCCAAGCATACTGTAGACCTGTGCCTCATTCTAACACCCTTGAGTTAATTTGCTTCACCTCCCTGTCCATAAACTGATTAATAAAGTTGGTGACATCACTTGACATAGAAGCACTTTCACAAGAAACCTCTCACCTCTTCCCACATTAGTTGTGCTCACACCTCAATCTTCTTGTAAAACTCCTTTTTGCACTTAGTAGCTTTCCACTTGCCTATGTTCAGAACACCTTCCATCAAGCTTCTCTGTCAGCCCTGTCATGTGCTTTGTTCTGATTCGTAAATGCCTCATACAATTCACTCTCTTTATTCGAGTTTTTCTGGTCCATGCTCTCTACCTCACCTGAGGTCACATTGCTCCACCCCAGTCACATGTTCTGTGTATATAACCACTGTCTCAATCACTACCCTCCCATGCACTTTGTCATGTGTACTGAACAGACTTGTACCACTGTAATTCAAGCATTTACCTTTGTCCCACTTGCCTTTACATAAGGGCTCTGTACATGCATTCTCCCATTCCTCAGGCACATTGTCTTTGCCCATATAGATGATGAATAACCTGACTAACCAATTAACTATACTGCTCATTATTGAGTTTCTCAGTATTATAGTAATGATTGACAATAATAATAATGATAGCAATAATGATGTTTATATTTTTGTATACTTATTCACCCTTTCACATGTTAGTGAGATAGCACCAGGAACACATAAGGAGTGGCCTCATTTGCTCACATCTGCTCTGTAGCTTTCAAGTATAACTCGCCAAAACCAGAACCTCCTCTCTACAACTAGGCATCACAGACCTTTCTGTGGTTTCCTGTGACTTCTTCATATGCCCTGGTTTATCCCATTGAATGCATTTTATCCCTGTGTACTAATTGCTCCAATTTTGCTCTGTTCAGTGCATGGCTCACACCCTCCCTCATGCTCATGCCCCAGTCATTCAATTTTATCTCCCACTCCATCCTTTCATCTCATCCTTAGACTCCTGTTCTCTTTGTTCCCTCCACATCTGATATATAACATCATAGTCAGTCTCACCTCACTAATCCTCTCTCTATATCCAAACCATTTCAGCACATCCTCTAGATCTTTCTCAACCATATTCTTTATGCTGTCACACTTCTCTGTTAACCTATCATTTCTTACTCATTCAACCCTCTTCACACTGCATATTGTCCTCACACATTTCATTTCCAACATATCCTCCCCTATCCGTACTTTTATATCTGCAGTTTGTGCCTCACATGGATAGAACACCATTTGGACAGCTACATACCATTAAACATGCTTATCTTTGCCCTCTTTGCCAGTGACCTCTTTTTTCTCATTCAGTCGTCAGTGCAACCAGGTCTGTAGCTCCCTTATCCACCCAATGGCTTACTTCATCCTCCCTGGTTCCATCTAGTGCCATGTCCACTCCCACGTATCTGAAACACTCCACCTCCTCCAGGCTGTTTCTTTTTAATCTCACACTCCAACCAACCTGTTTCTTTCCCCTACAGAGCTTAATAATCTTACATTTATTTACATCAACTCTCAACTTTCTTCTTTCACATACTCCTTCAAACTCAGATATCAGCTTCTGCAATTTCTCACTTAAATGTGCCACCAGAGCCTTGTCATCAGCAAACAGCAACTAACCTACCTTCCAGGTTACCCCACCCTCAACTGTCTGCAAACCCACCCATCTGTCCAGAACCCTTGGATTTATCTCCCTCACCACCCCATTCATAAGCAGATTAAGCTTCCATAGTGACATTGCACATCTTTGCCACAGACCCATCTTCACCTGGAACAACTCACCCTCCTGTCTTCCTGCTTGCACAGACACCTTAATCCTTGCTCCTCACTGCTTCCAGTAGCTTTCCTCCCACATCATATATTTATAACACTTTCCACAACATATCTCCATAAATACTATCATGTGCTTTTTCTGAATTCGTAAATGTGACACGCAAAACCTTCTCCTTTCTATGTATTTCTCACACAGATTCTTCAAATCAGACACCTGATCCATGCATCCTCTATAACTCAGAGTCACATTTTACTTCCCCAGTCAGTTGCCCTGTGCATCCTCCACCTTCTCAGTCACTGCTATCCCATACAATTTTCCAGGGGTATTGAACAACCAGATATCTCTATAGTTCAAATATTTACCTCTATATTGTATATTGTTTGTATAATATCTAGTAGATATGTTAGAAGTGGTAATTTAGAGGTGGAAAGATGGAGTGAAAAAGATTTTGAGACCTTAGGGCCTGAACATGCAGGAGGGTGAAAGGCATTCATGGTACTGAATGAATTTGAGTGATATGGTATAGTGAGGTACTGTCATTGGACTAAACTAGGATGTGTGAAGCAACCAGGGGAAAGCATGCTGAGGTATGTGGGGGCTTAGTTGTGGATAGGGGGCAGTTGTTTTGACACATTACTCATGAAAGCCAGGGAGTGGATTTGAGTGAATGAGGCTTTTCTTTGTCTGTTCCTTCACTACCTCGCTTACATGGGAAATAGTGAGCAAGTACGAAAATATAAAGTCAGAACTAAGGGATGGTCAGTTTCTTTACATAAAACATTAACTGCTAATTTTGCAAAAAATCATCATTGCCAATAATAGTGTGATAGCAGGTAACCTCAATACAGGCCAAGAGGTGTTTTGTCACCTGTCTGCTTTATGTTTCATATGTAGAACTGTACAGTAAGAGGTGTAGTTAGGTTAGTATAGTTATGGAGAATAAACACAAAAGGAGATTTTCTTAATGGATGTCAGTGAGGTGAGAGGCAAATGGGGAAAAGGGCAGAGGTAAAATGAAAGGCTAGAGTGAAGGGTTGTATGTTAAGGTGGCTCATTGTGTTTTGATTTTGAAATATATGTAGACCAGTGTCTGTTAGGAAGGCTTTTTCAGACAAACCTTCAATGTAAAAAGCAACAGCATTTTGGATGGAGTTCAGCGAATGCTTTGATATATTCTTCTTTCGTTTTCAGGAACCAAATCATAAATCCCTTTGGTTGGATTATGTTTTGGTGTTTCCAGCTGAACAGTTTACTCAAGAAATTTTACATGAACTGCCTTTAGATACAACTGCAGAGTTCATTAATCTTTGTGGACAAGACAACTTTAATATTGATACTAATGCTACAGGTTTGTAAAATATTTTTTGGAAGTTGATGGAGATACCTAGAGCTCTCCTTAGTTTGAAATGGGGAATATAATATCCCACCATTAAAGAAAGAATCTGATTACTGTAGGTTTTTAGTCTGAAGAATGCTTTTCATACTTAAGAGCTTTCCATTGCATGCTTTATGCAGTTTTGTATGTCTTATGTGGAGTCCACATATATGGGAAGGAATTTAGTACTGTCTTTTCTTTTACCATATCACAATTCTCTCTATATTTCAAGTAAGGCCTGACCTTGATGTGGACTTCTGTCCAAGACTGGAGCCTTCAACATGAAAAAAAAAGCCTGTAGAGGATGACATACAGTACTTACATCATAATAGTGCCATACTAAACCAGAATCAGGGTGCTTTTTCACTGTTTTCTCACCCCCAAATATACTGTGAAGATGAATATCATAGTGATGACTATGCAAACATGCAAGTGAAGGTAATACTCAATTAGTAAAGAGAAAAGCTCTGATTTAGGTAGTCAAGCAGATAAAATCAAAGTGAAGCATCTCTTGGAAGAGGTGCAACATCTTGTTTATCCATCTTTGAAAATCTTTTTTCACTCTCAGTAGGCCGAGTAAGGATGTATATTACAGTGATGACTGTACAGACACATAGTAAAGATAATACTTTGATTCTACATGTTCCGACTCAGACAGGCCAGTTGAAGTTATGGGATAAACTAAAGTAAAGTTATCTTTACCTCCTATTGTGCCTGTGCAACCATTTGCTTTAGCTGGTAATAACACATACGTTATACAAATAATGAATATCAGAAATTGCAGAAGTATCTCTAAAGTTTCCGTAATACAGTAATGAACTTGCTGACTTGATAGTTAGAGACAAGCAGGTATGTAAAGCAAAGGTTGATGGCAGCATCCCAGGATAATGGAAGTTATAAATGGTACCTTATCAGAAGTAACAAGATAACAGGATTTATTTATTTCCTCAAAAAGCTGTCAGTATGTCTTTGTTATTTATAATGTCTTCTGCAATGTAAAGTTCATAGAGATTAGTTTTAAATTTCTTGCATTTTTATTATTATTATTATACTTGATCGCTGTTTCCCACGTCAGCGAGGTAGCGCCAGGAAACATACACATATACATACATACACATACACATATACACATGTACATATTTACATTTGCTTGCCCCCATCCACTCCTGATGCCACCCCGCTCCACGGGAAATAGCATCGCCACCCTCTGCGCCGGTGAGGTAGCGCCAGGAGACAGATGAAAATGGCCACATTTGCTCACGCTCGGTCTCTAGCTGTCATGTAATGCACTGAAACCACAGCTCCCTTTCCACATCCAGGCCCCACAGACCTTTCTGTGGTTTACCCCAGACGCTT
>JAYMFT010193625.1:0-11811 GCA_038088735.1 Panulirus argus
TTTAAATATATATATATATATATATATATATATATATATATATATATATACATATATATATATATTGTTCAAACAAATAGCATGTCTGTACTTTACACATTGTTAACATACCTGAACAAAAATATTTTTGCAAATGAGTGTGTAACAGTTACTGTCCCGTAAAAACAAGAATAAAGATATTCTGGTGTACAAAAGAGGAAAGTGGCATGTGATCAGCCTATCACTGCAAACGGTAATAGATACCGCTGACTGCTGATAATTCACTGACCCCTGAACCCCACCACCCATACATGTGCCTGGGCAACCCCTCCATCCAGTTATGAATGGGCTGCGATTTTCTCCACAATTTCAATTCTGAGTTCTAGGTAGGGATATGAAGAGGGAGTATGGGTAGTGAATGCCTTCATATGTAAATGTTCCAGTTACCAGTTCAAAAGTAACTTGGTTGATATACTGCACTTAAAAAATTTGTATGAAATGACATTGGTATAAATAATATTGACCAAAAGACTAAACACAACTTGAAAATCATCCCATCACTACAGAAGGTGAAAAAAAAAGTTAAAACTTACATAGTGGCAAAATTGTCCATTATTATTTGTAATACTGATGGTGCAGCAGTTTGTCCATAGGTCTCACAAACCTAAATTTTCTTTATGCTGTTTACCTGTCATTCCCTAAGACTGAATTTTTGTTTTTTCTTTTTACAACTAAAAAAAAAAAAAATGTGGTAGAGGCATTGAAGGTAAACTTCATCATGAGGTCAGAGGTTAAAATGCATCTTAGTATGGTTAAAGAACAGAAAAGATATAATGAAAGTGCAAGTAGAGTACTACACGCTACCCAATTCTAGTATCTTTGACAGTGGTGAAGGAATAAAGAAAAAATGGGAAATACCATAAAGCACAGAATTATCCTGGCATCAAGTGCCTCCAAAGTGGCTCAGGTTTTAGAGTGGTTTGATATTTTTTTTCTTGTGTGTGTGTTTTCTAATATGTTACAGTTCACAGCAGAAGCTGATGTGTGCAAAAGTATAAACATTCCATTTGCCTGCTGTGTTAGTGAGGTAGTGTAAATGGTTATGAGAAGACAGGAGTGATATTTGATTAGGGCATGTGGCATGAACAAACTAGAGTATGATGACAGAGTTACAAGGAAGGTGAAGAAACTGAACTCACATATTTAGGAATTAGCCACTGAAAGTGTTTTAAAACTATGCAAAAAGAGATGAGACATGATGAATATGCATTTAGCACTCAATAGGTAGTGGGAGATGGCATATTGCATGATGATTATTTTTCTGAAGGTTAATAAATTTTTACCATTCTCCGACAAAGTTTCTAATGATTTGGTAGCTCTTTTCAAGTGAATAAGCATCAGATGAGGTAGGTTTCATTATTCTTGAATGTTCCTCAGTTTAATCTCAATATCATTACTACCATGTGGCCTATGGCCATTCTTAGCCTGGCACACTCCATTAGATGGCAGAGTAGACAAGCCTTATTTTTAACATAGAATGTTACACAAGAAACTGATAAATGACAACTGTTTTCATTATATTTAAAGGACAAACTTCAATAAACTTAGTACATAAAACTTGTGATTAACCAGTGGATAAATTTGCTCTCCCATGAATAAAGGACACTTGAGCTGTTAGCCCAAGACAAAGGGATGCTGCATTGGGAGTTTCATTTTTGATCCATCTTGGCAGTTGAAGGCTTTAGCAAAGAGTGGATCATTTCTGAGTACTATATTTACCCTGCAAAATGAACAGAAATTTTTGGTTAAAAAATATGTGGTAAAGAGAGCTACATATGTCCCAAAAAGATAATTGTATTTCATATCCTAAAGCTGAATAAATATTAGGAGGACAGTACTGTAATAACATTACAGAAGAGTGTTGATAAAATTTTATCAAAATCAATTCATTTATAACGAAAAAGTATGGTGAAAGCAAATAAAATTGATGCAGTGAAAGAACAGTACCTCAATCTAGGTGGTAAATGCTCATTTTCCATCATTGTTAACATATCAATATCACTGCTTCCACTACACTGGTTCTGAAAAGACAAGAAAGTTTCAAGTATTGCTTTGCTGAGCAAGACTGAACATTTCTAAGACTGTATTACATGTGAGTGTGTTCTTTCATAGAAATTGGTCCTGGGGTAATTATGAAGAACCTAATCACTGAAGGACAAACTGAAAACTGGCATACCTTCCTAAACACTGAATCAGAACATCCACAGCAGTGAACTCTAGTGCAAATTGAAGAAAATCATGTTTAATCACACTTAGGCTAGCCCCCACTTATTAAGCACTCCTGTTCCATATCAAAGAAATCCCCTCTCTCAGAGAACACACAAAAAAACTTGTGAGACTACTCAAAAATCAGCCACAAACCTGCCTTCCACCTAAACACGAAAGTCATAGAAACCTACACATAATCCACCTAGAAACAACTACCCACCCATCCTTCACTCCCACTGTTAGAAATGATGCAACTAAATCATATCAAACTTTCACTTAAATAACTATGGCAATTATCCATTTTGGTGAGCTATGACAATTATCCATTATGGTGATGTTGTATGTACTAGTAACACACTGATGAATTAAGAAGTACTGAGCATCTGGCATCTACCTCAGAATGAAAATTACAATACCTGTACAGTGCGAAGAAAGTAGAGCTGTGAAGGATTCAAGTCCAGCCATGGCAGTCGTTGCTCCGGTGAGAATAAGGGAGGTAAATAAGGGGATGATGTCTCACGCTTAAGTCTTGTTGCCCAAGGACTTCCAGATGGGTACCAGTTCACTGAACGTCTTCGACGAGACTCCATACCTCGACCACCTTTTTTGAAAGTGAATACAGTGTTTCTGCTTTTATAAAACTTTTACTATAATGGCAGTAATAGATTGATATAGTCCACTTACTTATGTCATCACAAAATTTCTTTTACCAACATTCCTTCCCTTGCAGTATCATACTTTCCCCTGTTGCTCCACACCACATCCTCTCAAATGCAGATAGGTACTCCCCAGTTTTGCTAAGAGATGAGAAAGAAGAATTGATGATGATATTTAAAAGATATGTAAGGAGCTCATTGACAAATACAGCCCAAAGACTGGCTGCTACATTTACCCTGGTTCAGTCCACTGACAGCTCATCACCCCTGGTATATCACATTGCTAAAATTCATTATGCCCTGCATGCCTTACCTCCTGCATGTTCAGGTCTCAAGCAATCAAATTTTTTTTTCACTGTCCTTTTGTATTCAAATTTGGTCTCCACCTTCTCCTTGTCTCCTCCACGTTCGACACATGTATCCTTCTTGTCAACCTCTCCTCACTCATTCTCTCTATATATCCAAACAGTTTCAGCATGCCTTCTGCAGCTCTCATAACCACATTCCTCTTATCAAGAAACCTCTCTCTTACCCTTTTGTTACTAACTCCAACAAACCACCTCACACCACATATTGTCCTCAAACATATCATTTCCAACACAACCCTCATCTCATTCTATAGCCCATGTCTTTCATATATACAATATCCTTGGGACAACTGTGCCTTCAAACATACCCTTTTTCTTCCTCCCAGATACTGAACTCTCTTCCCTCACATTCCTCAATCCTTTCAGAACCTTTGCCCCTCACCCCTCAACCCACCCCACCCATCTTAAGACTCATTTCTTTCATGTCAAGAGCAATCATTATTTGTCTTATTAAAGATGGATGGGTAATATAACTTGGTCTACTTACCAAATTGTGGTGCTGGTGCCACGGTAGTTGTTATGGAAGATGTGACTGTTGGGGATAAAGATTATATTATGCATTTTATCCCTGAATAAAGTAAGAAGATGTAAAAGGCCTGCTATTTCATTAAAACTATTAGCAAAGAAAATGATACAGTATTTTTGCATATGTTATGCAATGTACAGCACTTGCTACTTTCTTATTTACATAGTCTAATCTTGCTCCAGCCAGACACTTGTCTTATTTGTTTCATACCCATCACTATCCACTAGTACTACGGTGCCCTAAGTGTTCTTCATCTTTTACTACCCATCACTTGTTCTATGCCCCTTCTTCTGCCTATTCTGATATTGTTGCCTCCTACCATTTGCTTCATACTCCTTACTCCCAACATTTTTGCCTTTCCTCATAACTATACTGTAAATTTAATTTATATCTCCCTGCTGCTTTACTCTTGTTTCTTCTGTTCCACTCTTGTAACTTGGTGTGTATACTACCATGCTTGTTTGTTATTATTACTAGTCCTTCCATTTCAGCTCAAGCCTCTTGCTATTCACTCACAGTCATGTCAGCTTAAGCTTGTCACTTTTGTCCAAATCTCACCAAAAGTCTGAGCTATCACAACTCTGTTCTCCCTGCAACATGAGTCTCTACCCTCCTCTAAATTGTACCTCTTTAGATACCCTAGCTTGAGGTTCTCAATGCTGTGACATTAACACAGCTTAAGCCTTTCACCATGTCCCTATATTAACCCAAGCTTTATTCCCTCATTTCACACCATATCTCATTCAAGCTAGCCCCCTTGTTTACTTATAAATTTGTTCCTAAAAAGACATAACTCAAAATCAACTGTGGGCCTCCCTTACTTGCTGTGAATTCATCCTGAGCCTTCCACTTTTTCTGTACTCTCACCTTTGCCTAAGCTCCTCTACTGCTTTGTTCTAAGGGTAGCTGAAGACTGCATATATTCCTATAATGTTATTGGAAGATTAGCTCTTCATAACTCTCATATCTTTCCTAGGCTAAGCCTTTTTACTTACTTTATTTCATCTTAGTGAGAACCTTTGAATTTCTCTCACCTTAATACTAACTCATGACTTTCTACTTTTGTTCCAACTTGAACATTAAACTAATTTTCTGATCTCATGCCAGTTTGGACCTCTCACCACTTGCTATCAGCCAACTTGAGCCTATCATTACTCTCCTACTGTCACCCTAACCTGAGACTTGTACTTCATATTCAAACCCCACCCAAAGCCTCACTACAGTCACCCAGACTTAAGACTCTTAACTATATATTATCATCCCATCATGAGCCTCATTATCATCACCCAGAATCTGACTCTTACTACATACTATCACCCAACCCTTAGCCTTACTAATGTCACCCAAACTTGAGACTCTTACTGCATACTCTCTTCCCACTCTGAGTCTTACTACTCACTCTCAATACACAAAATTTATCCACTTATGCATGAACTCTTGCTCTGCATTTATCCTCTCACAAATTCTCTTATTAATGTCTCATCTCTTTTTTAAATTCTTCCTACTTACATATTCTTAACCCAGCCTGTGACTTATAAATCCCATACCCAACTTCCACTTAAACCTGTCTCATCTCTCCACCTTTAGCCTTATGCCATGCCATTACTTATTTCAACTGGAGCTTCTCACTACTTCCTTACCCTGACTTGAAACTCTTTCAGCTTAAACTGTGCAGAGGCTTGAACCTTTTACAGTTTACTCTCACCTTCCATTTGTCTTAAACCTCTCACAACAATATTCTTATCTCAGCTAAACTTTCACACTTTTCCTACCTGTCAAAGACTTTTGGGTACAAATAGAAATGAAAAACTTGAACTTAAGTAGATGATCCTTTCTAGCCAAATAATGAGTGATATGATATTGAGTAATGATGGAAATGTTTGATGTACAGTTCATTAGAAGTAAAACTGAATACTGCTGTGTTACAATGGTCATCAGTCAAGCAGATGGAGGTAGACAAACTTGAGAGAATGGAGAAAAATTTGCTGGTAAAACAGATGAACTAGAGCAGATGCACTACTGTGAGTGATGAAAGCAATTGAACTCAGCTGTGTAGAATGACAAAGAGGGAAAGATATATGATGACATGCTTGGCAGCAATATGGAGGCATGAAGGCAATGTTTTAAACCTGAAAGTATCATTAAATTAGACAAAACACCTGGAAATGCACTGAAAAGATACCCGACAAAAATGTGTGGATGCCCAGCAATGAAGCTAGAATGCATAAAAGATACAATACAAAGAGAACTTGGGGCTACAGAAACATTCAAAATTAGATTAGACTCATGTTTAAAGAATACCAGATGAACCAAGAATTGACAGCTATGCCAAAGGAGTATCCACCAAGAAAAACAGCATTATACAGTAAGCAAGAAATAGCATCATCCAACAAGCAAGTCAAATGGAGATCTACATGTTGGTCCTGCCATCACAACAGAATCTCGTTGTTGGTGTTTGTAGGTAAGTCCTCCATCTTGTAACTTTTCTACTTCTCATCCTTCACCTCAGTGAAAACCTCCCACTCCTCCCATACTCTCATTCCCACCTTCAGCCATGAACCACTTCTTTCCCTCTCTCCAGCTTTAACAACCTGTATATCCCTTACTCTTATCCTAACTTTAATCTTTCATTATTCTCCTACCCAGCTTAAGCCTGATCTCATCCAAGCTTTAGCCTCTTACTCTTCCCCTACTAACCAACTCTCACCTCACCTTCAGCCCCACACTACTTCCCTGTTGTAATGCCAGCTTTAGCTTCTCACAAATCCTCTATTATCATCCTATTTTTAGCTTCTTACCACAAGTTCACAACCCAACTTAAGTATCTCATCCCTCCCATGCTTTCAGTCCAGCATTAGTTTCTTATTGATTTCATTCACACACCTTAAGTCTCAATATACTTACCCGCATCTCAACATAAGTTTCACATTGCTAACTCTCACATAATGTATTTCCTTTTTATTCTAACAGTTATTTGATACACCTTCCTCTAACTCCATCTGAATTCCCACTGTTCCCTTCAGCCCCTATAAATGCCGTGTCTTTTGACTAACTCCCTCCTTTTGTGAATCCATCACTACTCATTTACTCTCATCCCACTTTGGGCTTTCAATGTCTTTTTTTTCATCTGATTTTAAAACATTACTCATCTAACTCTCATTCCAATTGTATCACTGCTTGTCTCACATTCAAGACTGAGCCACTGGACATTTATTCTCATGTCAATTAGATCATTTTTAACCCCTTACTCTCAGCCATACTTAAGAATCTCATTACTCCCCTGCTCTCCCTTTCATTCCCTCTGGCTTGAACTTTTCTCTAATCTGAACTCATTCAAAGAATGAACCTGTTGCCACTATCCTACTCTCATCACAGCATGAACTTTCATTAACTTAATCGTGCCCCATCCTTAGTCTCCTTTTATGTCTACAATATTTCCTTGGCCTAAGCTTCTTCATGTTTCTTTAATTTTTCTCCAGTGTATACCCAACACTACTTTGCTGAGTGTATCCTAAGATAAACCATTTGACTTCTTTCTCCCCATAACCTTGATGTGTTAAGTCACATCACTACATCTTCACCATAACTTGATATCATAAGCCACCCCACAGCCTCTTCCCATAACCCTGATTTCTTTAAGTCACACAAGCACATGTCCTCTTTCATCAAGCTGAAGCTCTTACTGTTAGCATGGTAGGATTCCCAAGCCAGTCTATATGCTGCTGAGTCTGCCATCGCTTCGTTAAGAGTCAGCCTAGAATTCAACTGTAGGGGGATAAAAGATGTGTTAAGTACTTTAAAAGTGTCTTGTGTGAAACATAAATATAATAATGTCATATAAAAACAAATAGCAACATAAACATGATTACAAAGATAATGGATACCTACAAACAATACTAAAAGTAACAAGTGCATGCATACAACTGTTGTCCCTAACATATATTTCCATAACTATAACAAGAGTAAAATATTCAGATGTACACCAGAACTTACTGTGAATGTTGACTTAAGACCAGTAGAACTATTGAATGTGTGTGGGTACTGAAGCTGTTCTCGCAGCACTTCTGTTGCACTTACATACGCATGTGCCTCTTCCATGTGCGTTTGTAGTTTCTCTTCTCCGTTGTAAAATATTCCTGTAAAGAAATTATTATTCTAAATTCAGCTTTTTTCTTAGGAGCATCATTTAACTTTGAAATATGCAGCAGGAATCCTGGTAAAAAAGTGGCTTTGAACAACAAGACTTATGTCTATTACCTGTACCATCAAAGCCATGGGCAATTTCATGGGCAATCATGTGGCCAATACCAGCGTAGTTGATATAGCTAGGAGCATCATCATAGAAGAGTGGCACCTCTAAAGCTCCATACGGAATCACTGCAATATTGGACAACACATCATATAGCTGAAGTTTTATCAAAGATAAAGTTCATGAGCACCACTTGTAACTTGAAGTAGTGCATCATGTCTGTAGACTACATCTTACCAGATAACAACTAATTAGAGCATAGCTTTCTTGACTACACAAGTACTCTGCATCAATATAAGGACTGTGGGACATGTGATTGATGAAAACATTTAAGCTAATGAAACCTATATTTTGAAACAGAACATATCACAGACATAGGATTTTAATTAATATTCTGTACAAGTCCCCCTTCCCCTTTCCTTCAAAAACTGAATGTTGTGTATTAAGAATCAGTAGGCTGTCTTTTCTTAATGAGATTTCTAGCTGCTTTTAACATAAACAGAAGTGTAGTTTTAAGAAGATGAAATATATCATAACCAAGAAGCTGGTTTTCTCCAGTACTCACGAAATTTGTTCAGGGTATATAATGACATTCCATAAGGACTGTATGGCAGAAGGAACTGGTTCCACCTAGAAGAATAAAATGATAGGTATTACAAAGATATTTAAAATGTTCCAAGATGTTTCACATCAAACTAATTGAAGATTGAATAGGATTATTCTAGAGTTATAAAACATGGTATACTAAAATTACTAATGCAATGAAGCTATTATTTTATGAAATTTAAGCTGATTAGTTGCAGAAAGATTTGGAATGCATCATCCTGTTTTGAGTGCAGGAGAAAGATAATGATGATAAAATCTTATCACTGTCTTTTGATGTTCCTTAAGATAAGCTTCTATTAACTATCATGAATTTTATAGTAAACAAAAACTCATCATACAGAGAAAAGATCCCACTTATTCTTCTCCCTTCCTTCGAGAAGATAGGAAAGACTAAGTGGAAATATTCTAAGTAACCCAAAAAGATCCCTGAATATGTTGTGCACAAAGTTTAAATAATTTTGTTTAAATGAAAGTTATACTAAAAATTTTAACTAACTGAAGAGAAAGTAATGATAACTTACATTACTTGAGGATTTGCTGGTATCTTTTCATACATGCTGTATATCAAGCTGCGGTATCGTTTAAGCAGAGTTTTACTGTTGTTTATGAAGTTGTCATCCAAGGTGATCTGTTGAAAAGAAAACATCTTAATCCTGATGAAAAGTGAAACATGATAAATTACTATCCCAGAGAGAAAATGAGACTGCAGCGATCAGTAAGATAAGGATTGTATTTCTGTCTGTGATTTCTAAGATGAACTATTTGTGTTCTGTAAGATGAACAGTCCTTCTGTGTGTGACAAGGACCATAGTCCACCTATTCATATCAATATATGCTGTTTAAAATGGGTAGTCCATTTAGAGTCATTGAGACAAATGAACCATCTATCATGTATGAATTTTTAGATGGCTATATATGATCAATGAGATAAGTATCATGTCTGCTGTCTATGATCTGTGAGATGAGCAGTCTGTTTATAATGTATGATCTATGAAATAAGTGATTTATTTATAGTCACCAATCTTTGGGAGGGGGAGTTATGTTATATATGATTTATGAGATGAATAGTCCATGTGCGATGCATGATATGTGAGGTAAGTGATCCATCTTCCATTTATATGTGAAATCAGTAGTATATTTGTCATCTATGATTTAATGAGTCTGTATATCTTATATTGGTCTGAATGTGATTTATGATTTTTGGAATCAGTAGTCCATCTGCCTCTGTAATTTGAGATTAGTCCATCTGTTGTCTATCATCTATGAGACAAGTGGTCCACCTGGCCTCTGTGATGTGTAAGATGCATGGTACTTCTGTCATGTATGCACTGAGATGAGCAGTACATCTGTATTGTATGATTTTTGAGATCAATATGGTAGTTTAGCTATTGTCCACAGTCCTGGAGATGTGTAGTCCATTGGTCATTTATGATCTATGGGATGAGTATTTTATCTGTAATCAAGATCTGTGAGATTAGCAGTCCCTTTGCCATGCATGTCTGATATAAGTAATCCATCAAACATCCATGACCTGTGGAATCAGCAATAAATCAGTTATCTATAATAAGTGAAATGAGTAATCCATCTGCCATGTTTGATCTGTTATATGAGCAGTACATCTGACAAGCATATAAGATCAAGAGTCCATCTGTTATGTATGGTTTATGACCTGAGAGATAAAGAGTTTGTCTGTAACAGGGAAATTTTATGCTTTCCAAAAGGGGGTAGGTTCCAGCCCATTGCTCCTGCCCCTCTTGGTCACTTTCTATGACACACAGAAAATACAGAGATAGAATTCTTCCCCAGAAGATATTTCTCATTAATTTGTTTTATTTCCAAGATAAAGGGTGCCATGGTCATCCTATTACCTTTACTAGATACATGCTATCCTTGTACTTAGTTTTATTTCTACTTTATACATGCTTCCCCAGTTTACACTTTTAGCTCCTAAATAAATGCTGTCCCATTCATAGCAGGTCTAAGGCATTAAGAAAACCTACATCTTACCCCCACCATGTTTTCCTGAGTAGCCTTTTTAATGTCATCCAGTTCCGCAACTTCACCAGACATCATTCGGAGTTTCTTGACAAAGGCATTTTCAGATTGATGCTTGAAAGTTCTTCTCAGTTCCATTTTGGCTACTGTTGTCTGTAATTTTATCATGCTCAGGATCTGAAACACCTCTATCAGTTAGAATACAAGAAAGACAGAATAATGACTAAAAATGCTGCATACAAAACGATACAGCCAGATGGGTGTGACAAGTAAATATTTTTCTGTAGATTTACAATCCTCTATAACAGTATCTTATAATTTCAACATTTTGAATTAGACCAACATGAAAATCCTTTCACACACAGATGACCTCACAATCATGTCACCATCCTGAATATAAAACTTCCTCCCAGAACAGTCAATATAGGTAATTGCAAATGAGTAATTACGTTCAAGAACCATGTTACATGGGATTTCCGTGGATCGTATACACAGGTCATGTTGGGACTTCAAACATGCATCACACTAAGCCTGTATGCATTTACTAAGACTGTATACAATTTTCATTTTGTAAATTAGTATGTGAATCAGACTCGGATGGTATGATTAGATCATGCTGCAACAGTATGTGGATTATGCTGGGACTGTATATGAAGATGGCTGAGTATGTTTATGTCAGGATAACATACACTGATCAATTTGACCATATACATAAGTTGAACTAGGACTATATATTGTTTGCAGTAAGTGTGCAATGTACATATGCTGGGACTATCTACATAGATCATACTGAAACTATAGACATAGATCAAAATGGGACTGTATTCATGAGCCACTCAGTATACATGCATTGGGAAGGCATACAATAACTACATCAAAATTGTATACATGAATCATACTAAGACTGTATGAAGAGGCCATGTTAGAAACATTAACTTTACATGAATGAACCTGAGACAATACTGAGACAGTATGTATTAATCTTACTGGGAGTGTGTACACAGATTGTTTTGGTAATGTATGCGGAAACCATATACGGAACATGCTTGGACTGTACATAGGGACCATAATGAGCCTGTACACATGAATCATCGTATTTTTTTTTTTTTTTTTTTTTTTTTATGTTGAAGGCTCCAGTCACGGACAAAAGTCCACATCAAGGCC
>JAYMFT010193635.1:0-11811 GCA_038088735.1 Panulirus argus
CCCTCCCTCTCATTGGCAGTAGAGTCAGGCTGAAACCCGGAGATTCTTAGCACCCCATGACGCCGGGGACTAGGGGCGTTTACTCTCACCTTTAGCCATTCCACACTAAATCTTTCCTTGCATTTCTTCACACAAGTCTCTTTTCCAAACTCACTCAGTGTCACTACTCTCTTCTCACTCATGTATTTTAATGAAAGTCTTGGTGTTAACCAGGACCTTTCTAAAGGCTCCTGGAGCCAAAGGCTATACTACTTGCAGTAGCAGGGAAGTGTAGACTCCTTTGGAGTGAGTAGTTCTTTGACAAGATTGTACTTCCAGTGATGCAGCCTTGCCAAAGGTGACATTTGATTTGCGTTGTAACCTTGAGCAAGTACATAATACCTTTAAGATATATTTACTGTTACCTCTCAATTTACCCATGTTTGATTTACACCATTTTTAGAATAATGCACACAGTCCATTTACATTTCATTAATTTCATACCCAGGGGGTTACTACTGTCCTGACTGAGGAGCATTAAAGTGGTGCCCGGAAGCGCCTTACACTCTCCACGTCTGGATTGCTGGTCTTACTTTCTGTCTCATCAAAACAGGACTATCGGGCTAGTCCTACCTTCTTCTTTCAAGCACCATACACCTACTCAAACCTTGCTTATTATTATTACTTTTTTTCTCATAAGTACTCATGCCAATTCCTGTCCACTCAAACATTTATAAGTACGTATCATCTTGACAGTGTTCGTCATATCTATGGCCCCTAGTCCCCACGATCATGGGGTGCTAAGGATTTCTGGGTTTCTGCCTGACTCTGCTTCCAGTGAGAGGAAGGGTTCTGGCAGTAGTCGTACCAGCGTCTCCCATGACCTTTCCCTCTCTGTTAGACCTTCCTCTTTTTCTATTCACTATACCAACATTCATGGTCTCTCTTGTAACCTCTCCTCAGTTGAACACCATCTGTCTAGTACCTCTCCTAATATCTTACTTCTCTATGAGACACAGTTGTCTAAAAAAATGTTCTCACAAGTCCCTTTTTCATATCTAACAATAACCTCTACTCATGATTCCGGTTCAAAAGCCGTGTTTATGCTCATTCCAACATCGACACACCTGTTGCATGCCTCAAGGACCTCGAGTCCCCAAACTTTGATGTTATGTGGCTCAAGGTCTGTCTCCCTACTACCCTACTACCACACTTTTCCTCTGTTTCACCTATTGCTCACGTAATTCTACAAATTTTATATCCTTCTTCGACTATCTAAACTCCTGCCATGAGATTGTTACATCTTCTCACCCACAAGCCGAGATCCTCTACCTCGGGGATTTCAATCAAAGTTCACCAAAGGGAATGGTTGAACTCCTCCCATGCAGATGGTAGAGGAACTGAAGCCCTCATGTTCTCCATTCTCAATGATTTAGAGCAAATTATCTCCCATCCTTCCTTTATTCCTGAATGCTGTGACCACTCACCTAATATTCTGGATTTGTTTTTCATCCTAAGTCCATCCTGCTGTAAATACACAATCTCACACCCAATTGGTTCATCTGATCACACCCTCATAAATGTATCTATTCTAACAGCACCTCTTCCTCTAGCAGCCCCTTCTAAGCTCAGATACTGGTGCCTCAACAAAGCTGACTAGAATAACTTATGTAACTTCTTTTCTGACTTTCCTTGGATAAATTACTGTCTCTTATGTGGTGATGCTTCTGTCTGCACTAAATGCACAGCAGAGGTTATTCTTGCTGAAATGGAAACACTTATCCCCTCTTCCTCAAGGATGACATTTTCATTCAATCCATGGTTCAACCATTCCAGTTCTGAGACCATTCAGGTAAGGGATCAGGAATATTGGGCTTGGAAAAACTCTCCTGCCTCTAGCTCCCAGTCAGCTTTTATCACTGCCCGTAATCACTGCAAGTAAGTTATCCATGAGGTGAAGTGTTCCTTTATTCAAAGGAAGTGCGATAACATCTGGTCATCCACTGATAGGTCTGTCTGGTCTTTAGCTAAGGGCATCTCTAACAACTTTTGACACTCTCCCTTTCCTTCACTTTTCCATTCTGATGGTACTGTAGCTGTCTCTCCTATAGACAAAACAACTCTCTTTGTTTTCTGTTTCTCCGCTAACACCACCTTGGATGACTTTCACATTCCTTCACCCCCTGATGCTCCTCTTATAAATCCCATGCTTTTCCAGTAATCTCTTTCCGGAATGTCCGAAAAGCATTTTTATTTCTGAACACAAGCAAGGCTTATGATCCTAATGGCAACCATCCTTGTGTACTGAAAGAGTGTGCTTCTGAACTTGCACCTGTACTTGCTCGTCTGTTCCGTTTGTTTTAAGACCAAAACTTATCCTTCTTGGAAGCATGCAGTGATGCATCTTATCCCTAACTATAGTCCAGTTGCTTTGACATATACTAATTTCAGAGTCTTTGAACCCCTCCTTAACTCCCATATCCTTAGACACCTCGAAAATCAGTCTTCTCTCTGATCACTAGGATGGCTTCCATAGGGTGAGATCCACTGATGATATTCTTTCCCATCACACTATCTGGTGGTCATCCCTGAATAATTTTGGGGAGTTATGTGTAGTTACCCTTGACATATCTAAGGCTTTTAAGAGGGTGTGACATCAGGGTCTCATCTCTAAGCTCCCGTTTTTTGGCGTCCCTCCATCGTTTTGTTCTTTGATGTTTAGCTTCCTGTTCAGCTGATCTTTATCTGTGGTTGTAGATGGATCAGCCTTCCCCCTTTTCTCCATCACCATCAGTGTCCCTCAAGGTTCTGTCCTGTACCTTACACTCTTTCTCCTTTTTTTCAACGATTTTCTCTCCTTCACAAATAATTCAATACACTTATACGCTAAGGACTCAACACTGCTTTCATCCACGTCCATCAATTCAGCTCCTTCTTCTCTCACTCGATCTGCATTTTGTCTTGACAGAGCTCCCTCAATATACTCGCACAGGGTATCTCTGTAGGGTAAACAAAATCTTGTTAAGTTTAATGCCTCCAAGACCCACTTTCTATGCATCTCTCTATCGAAAACTCCACCTTTGATGATTCTGTAATTCCACCTCTTAACTCATTGAACATACTCGGTATTACTGTAACATCCACTCTTTCTTGGAAACCCCACATTACAGGAATGTTTAAATCCGCCTCTAAGAAACAGTGTCCTGTTTAGATGTCGAAACTTCTGAACAGTTGCTTCGTTTAAATAAAAGTTGCGACGAAAGCGGTCCGATTTATAAACTGCCCCAGGCTAACTTCCAAACTTGACCCCCCTTACCCTACGCTGTAATATTGGTTCACTTTCCTTCTTATGTAGGTATTTGGTTTTTCCTCCTGAGAGCTGACCGCTTATGTACCCATACCGCTAGCTAGACCACGCATTACTCGGCAAGCTGCTGAGTTACATGATTATTGTTTGGCCATCGGCAACTCAAGGATGGGCCGTTTTGATACTGGCTTCTTTCCGTAGATGTCGAAGCTTTGGAACTCTACCTCATTATGTCTATGCCAATAACTACGACCTGGCACATTTCAAAATTTTTCTTTCCCTCCAAAATCCGTATATACTTTCCCTTGTCCTTTCTTTTTCCGTTTCATAATCCTCTCATTTCAGTTAAGGCTCGGCCGTGATATGGAACTCTGTCCGTGACTGGAGCCTTCAACATGAAAAAGATTCAATTGGTTGGCAATTTTGCTGTGTGGCGCTGTTCAAGAAGCCCGTGCGTGCATAATATGAATACAGTGTATAGTTACAGTGCTACAGTATTTTGTATATTATGCTGCAGTATACTACATATTGCAAGTTTTTTGACCCTTGCATCACGCCACCAAAGCGTCTTTAAGTTCTCCTGGTACCAGTGGTTGTAAGAGGTGCAAGACCATCACCACTCAAGTTAAGATGGATATGTTCAAGCGTTATGAGAGAGGTAAACAAACAGCTGATATGAATTGTGCCCCTAGACTTTCATAAATATACTTCATGGACTATTCGTGACTATGCAGATTAAGGAAAGTGGCAAGACTGGAATACTAATCAGTGCACCTAGAGACCTTGTATTCCTGAAATTCAGTCATGGAGATAATAAAACGAAAGATGAGCACATGGATCCAGCACTAAACTCATTGAAATGTTCCTGTCAGCATGCTTGTGATACATGCAAAAGCCCAGGATATATACGATGACTTCGCCGCAGAAGGGGCAGCAGAGGCATTTCAAGCAAGATCCTGGTCGTTTCGCAAAGTTGAGGAACTGCTACAATTACCCCAACATCAAGATGACTGGTGGGGCTGTTTCTGCTGGTCGTTACGGCTGAAAATTATCCAGGAACCCTCAAGACCATTAATGAGAAAGACAGTTATTCTCCATAGCACATTTTTAATGTGGACAAAACGAAATTATTCTGGAAGAGAGTACCTTTGAGTACTTTGATGTACCACACACACTGTGGCAGCTTGATGTTTATGGATGGGGTGATGAGGGAGGTAAATGCGAGTCTTGGAGAGGGGCGAGTATGAAGTCTGTAGCAGATGAGAGAGCGGTGGCTGCTCGTACGTCCGCTTTGGCCAGCACGTAGCGCGTCTCCTGCAACCCGGCCGCTTTTTCTGTGCCCTCGAATGTCTCACAGTAGCTTACTATTTCACTCACAGATTTAAGGCGAGGAAGACATCGTAGCAGGTCCATTTTCATGCTGTGATCACAAGCCCCATGACCACTTTTCTACTCAGCATGTATTCTATCAGCGAATTGTCACAATCGGGGCAGCGAAAGTTGCATTCACCCGCCATGGCGCGGCACTGTGAAACATATACACCGACGCTATCCCTTGGCGTGTGGGTTTGCGTGAAAAATTCTGACCATGCACCTACCTCGCACCGAGGTCCGATCACTACACTTCTCACTGCCAATTGCCGCTGATGTCGTAAGCTGTCTAAAATCCTGCCTGTTGATGCGGGCGTCGATGCACTGCTGGACTTCGTCGTTGCACAGTAGTCTCACATATGAGGCGGCTAGTGACGGGGCCCATCCGCAGATGAGGCCGTAGTCCTCTACACTAACGGCCCACGGGCCACGCCTCGAATGCTGCCGGTGACATGCCCGCCGTCGCTCTCCCTGGCGCTGACGGAGGTGCTGGGCGGCGCGGCGTGTGTGTTGTAGACCACAGTCCTGGTGGAGGGGCCAGGGTATATGCTGCAGACTGCGGCCTTTGCGGCTGTGCCGGAGTGAAACCAGCGCCGGTAGGGGCCAGCCCAGGGGCCCAGCTTGGGGGGTTGAAGTACGGCGAGCCACGCTCGCTATCAGTAATAACTCCCTCTAAGGACGCCTGTTGCAGAGTTAGCGTTCCTTTACTGCCTCCTGGCACCTCCATGAAGTCGTTATGAAACTGCGCCATGTTAGGGTTGAAGGTGCAACGAGAGGCAGCGCTTGACTAAGGAAATTTATTCCGTGGCCGAGAAATACAACGTCTTAGTGGGGGCCGGTGAGTAACTGACGCCTCCGGGCCCAGTACATTTCAAGGGAAAGAGTGTCGTACCGCGTGACGGTACTACCTCCTAAAGCGTGTCACTGCTGGATTGTCCGGCTGAATGAACACCAATGGTGTGGCAAGTTGGCTGATGTTGACCCGGGACGGGTGACCGGAGTAAAATATGTTGAGATCCTGGTGGAGCTTCTACTCCCCTCGGTTCAGGCATGGCTGTTCCCTGAAAATGAGTCTTTCTACCTCCTTCACGATAACAGCCCAATCTACACTTGCCGGGCTGTTAGGGAGTGGTTTGCCCAGCATCCTCGCATCACACGGGCCAAATCCACCAAGATCCCCAGACCTCAACCCTGTAGAGCACGTCTGGGCAGCAACGAGGCGACATATGCCAGACCTGCAAAGACCCCGGACCCGTGCTGTTGTCATCGCCGGTGATTTAGAGTCGTGAGAATAGCTCCGACGTCCTCCTGGACAACACTTCACAAATGAGTTGGTGGCACCCATGCCTAGACGGCTGAATACAGTGTTAGCAGGAGATGGAGGATATACTCGTTTTAATTATAATGATGTGAAGCAAGTGTTACTTTTGTTTCACTAAACTCATGAAACAACATATCATTGGAAATATAGTATCATATTACCATAGCGTAATAGAGTATATGATTTTGCCTAACGGATCATACTGTAATGATGGCCAGTCACTAACCAATTCATCAACCATGCATAACTCGCACACTGCATTTCATACGTGATGTGTTTTAACCTGACACGTGAGGCGCTTGCTGCATGATAGGAGTCGATGTAGTGTGTGCCGGTTATAAGCACATGACGCCGTTGACCACATGCAAGCATTATCGGCGCACAAAGATAGGCCTCTATACGTAACACCAATGTGAACCACTATATATCTGTCTCCCATGATAAATTACCAAGGTCTCATTGTGTTTGGACAATGTCTATTTATATAAACATAACATATGCCATATACTGGCAAGGCGATATCGGTAGTTGCCGATATATGGCACATCCCGACATCAGGGCTACCAACTTGTGGCACGCCGGACACTAATATTTCTGTGACTCTCGTACTGTGGACCCCAATGTTTCACGCATATTGTGCACCGATACTCTTGTGATCCACTATTCATATTCATACTTGCTCGCCTCCATACATTCCTAACAACACCCCGCCCCACAGGAAACATCATCGCCACCCCATGCGGCAGTGAGGTAGGTAGCGCCAGGAAACTGACGAAAAAAGCCACATTCGCTCACACTCAGTCTCTAGCTGTCATGTGTAATGCACCGAAAACACAGCTCCCTATCCCCATCCAAGCCCCACAGACCTTTCCATGGTTTACCCAAGACGTTTCGCAAGCCCTGGTTCAGTCCACTGACAGCATGTCGACCCCAGCATACCATATTGCTCCATTTCACTCTTCCATGAACGCCTTTCACCCTCCTGCATGTTCAGGCCCCAATGGCTCAAAATCCCTTTCACTCCATCTTTTCATCTCCAATTTGGTTTCCCGCTTCTCCTTGTTCCCTCTACCTCTGACACATATCTCCTCTTTGTCATCCTTTCCTCACTCATTCGTTCCATAAGTCCAAACCATTTCAACTCATCCACTACTACTCTTTCAACCACATTCTTATTGTTACCACACATCTCTCTTACCCTTACATTACTTACTCGATCAAACCATCTCACACCACATGTTGTCCTTATACAATTCAGTTCCAACACATCCACCCTCTTCCATACATCTCTATCTATGGCCCATGCCTCGCAACCATACAATATTGTTGGAACTACTATTCCTTCAAACATACACATTTTTGCTTTCCGAGATGACGTTCTCTCTTTCCACACATTCTTCATCGCTCCCAGAACCTTCGACCCCTCCCCCACTCTATGAGTCACTTCTGCTTCCATGATTCTATTTGCTGCCAAGTCCACTCCCAGATATCTAAAACACGTCATTTCCTCCAATTTTTCTCCATTCAAACTCACGTCCAAACTAACTTGTCCCCTCAACCCTACTGAACCTAATAACCTTGATCTTATTCACATTTACTCTCAGCTTTCTCCTTTCACACACTTTTCCAAACTCAGTCACCAATTTCAGCAGTTTCTCACTCGAATCAGTCATCAGTACTGTATCATCGGCGAACAACAATTGACTCACTTTACAGGCCCTCTCATCCCCAACAGACCGCATACTCACTCCTCTCTCTAAAACCCTTGCATTTACCTCCCTGACTACCCCATCCATAAACAAATTAAACAACCATGGGGTCATCACACAGCCCTGCAGCAGACCGACCTTCACTAAGAACCAACCACTCTCCTCTTTTTCTACACGTACACATGCCTTACACCCTTAATAAAACCTCACTGCTTCTAGCAGCTTACCTACCACACCATATATTCTTAAGACTTTCCACAAAGCCTCTCTATCAACCGTATCATATGCCTTCTTTAGATCCATGAATGCTACATGCAAATCCATCTGTTTTTCTAGGTATTTCTCTCATACATTCGTCAAAGCAAACACCTGATCCACGCATCCTCCACCACTTCTAAAACCACACTGCTCCTCTCCAATCTGATGCTCTCTGCATGCCTTTACCAATTTAATCAATACCATCCCATACAGTTTTCCAGGAATACTCAACAAACTAATACCTCTGTATTTTGAACACTCACCTTTATCCCCTTTGCCTTTGTACAGCGGCACTATACATACATTTCGCCAATCCTCAGGCACTTCACCATGAAGCTTACATACACTGAATATTCTATCAACCAGTCAACAAAACAGTCACCCCTTTCTTATTAAATTCAACTGCAATGTCATCCAATGCCACCGCATTGCCGGATTTCATCTTCCGCAAGGCTTTCACCACCTCCTCTCTCCACCAAAGCACTCTCCCTGACTCTCTCACTTCGCACCCCACCACGACCAATACAACCGACATCTCCGATTCAGTCATCAAACACATTCAACAATCCTTGAAAATACTCACTCCATCTCCTCTACACTCCATCACTACCTGTTTTCACTTCCCCCTTGCCTCCTTCACCGATGTTTTCATTTGTTCTCTTGTCTTACGCATATTATTTACCTCCTTCCAAAACATCTTTTCATTTTCCCTAAAGATTAACGATACTCTCTCACCCCAACTCTCATTTGTCCTGTTTTACAGTCTGTGCACCTTCCTTTTGACCTCCTGCCGCTTTCTCTTATAAATCTTCCAGTCATTAGCACTCCTTTCTTGTAAGTATCGTCCAAACTCCTCTTTTTTCTCTTTTACTAACATCTTTACTTCTTCATTCCACCACTAAATATCTTCCTAATCTGCCCACCTCCCACTTTTCTCATGCCACATGCATCTCATGCATATCCATCACTGATTCCCTAAATACATCCCATTCCTCACACACTACCCTCACTTACTTGCTCTCACCTTTTGCCATTCTACACTCAATCTCTCTTGATATTTCTTCACAAAAGTCTCCTTTCGAAGCTCACTTACTCTCACCACTCTCTTCTCCCCGACATGATATTTTCTTTTTTGAAAACCTCGACAAATTTTCACTTTCTCCTCCAGAAGACATTGATTTGTGCCGGGAACCCTGGCAAAATTATTGTACACCGTATACTCATCCTGTGAGCAGTAGCGCAAAAGGATTACAGGGGCCACAAAGGGTCATAGTCAGACCCCAGTGGGTTGATATTGCATGCATTACATAATTACATAGTTTCTTATGGTAAGTTCTACCTAATAGATGCAGAAAGTGGATGTAAACTTAAAATGTCAGGTATCTTGTTATTAACAATAAGGTGTTGTGACATTTCTTGCAGGGTTTGTTTAGATCTATCCCTAAACGGCTTTATTTTTTTCACAGTCTAAGACATAGTGTTCTAGTTTGTACAGTGTTTGACATCCCTGCTCCACACCTGTTCCACACCTGCTCCAGACGAGATCTTGGGGTTGATAAAATGCAGTTGCAAGTCTGACTGTTGGAAACAATTTTTGCTCATGACGGGAAAAACTAATTTGCAGCGTAAACCAGTTTCGCTATGTTGAAGACTGAAGCAACCAAAGACCTGTCAACTAACACCTAAAACTTGAGGAAGATTATGAAAGCGACAGCAATACGGAGACTAACTCCATTTAAACGTGACAAAGTAATTTCGTTTGTCATGTTACGTAAGCAACAACAACAGAAACAATTTTGCTGCTTTTCAATACACTGTTATGGTCTTAGTCCAAAATGATCTTGGGTTACGTTCCACTCAAACAGTAATATTTTCCCGCATTTCTCATTCTATGGAGCGAATCAATGTCACTTAGTCCATTTAAATCCACGCGGCAAAGGCAGTTATTTTGGAGCATGTAAGGTGGCAACAGACATCATGGAAAAATCTGAAGACAAATTACTCTTGTTATACAGAAGTCATTTTGTTAAAAAAATAATCTTATATAGACTTCAACAGGCAAATCAAACGGAATTACATACCAAACTGAATCATATGAGAACTAAGCTGGGAAATAAATCTGTAAGTGGACTTGAACACCAGCAACTTCAAACTAATATAGAGAAACTAGTGCACTGGCCTTTCAGGTGGCAGATGAATTCCAATATTGACAGGTGGTGAGTCTTACACATCGGTAGCAACAAAGAGAAGGAATACTATGGTAAGAATTATGTTAACGAGGAAAACGGCAGGTATAATGATATCTGGTAAAGCCAAGTGAGCAGTGCACAGAAGCAGTTCTTAGATTCGGTGTTAGAGCATTGGAATTCAAGTCTAATGGAATTATCGTCACTTTTTACAACTGGCTGGTGCGTCCCCATCCTGAATATTGTGTTTAATTTTGGTCATTCTATTTGAGGTAAGGCACAGACAGAACGGAGAGGGTATAGAGACGAGCTACCATGATTATTCCCGGACTGAGAAACATATCCTATGAAAGCCGACTAAACGACTTAAATCTATTAATCTTAGAAATTAGAAAGTTAGGAGGTGTTCAAAATCATCAAAAGCTTCAATAATCCCAATCTAACAAAGTACTTACGGCTAGTAATCATAATTACCGTAGTAATAAATACAAACTTCAAACAAATCGGGTACCTGGCTCAGGCCAGGGTATATGTATATATAGCGTTAATGGGATGGCCTTGAATTGGGGCCTTAGCTGCCCGTGCCGTCTCAACTAACAAAAAAAAATCGTGGGCAAACGTTGTACCTCGAATGAGGCGAAGTCCTTTTCCTTCAAGAGGATTGTTAACATATGGAATGTCTAACTAATTAGAGTGGTTGAAAGCAATATAGTGTAGATTCGCTTAAGAGGATATTTGATAAAGATATCGCTTCAAGTCCACGACTGGCATCAATTGAGCCTTCTTAGTTCCGTGTCGTAGTTTCTGATCTCTTCCACGACCACAGACACACTCGAAAGGACTCATTGGTCTTTAGCGGCTTGAATTCCTTTGTATCACTGCTATTTTCTTTCCCCTACTCAAATATGCAAATTCATAATATAAAAAAAAATCCAGATCTGATCATGAATGAAAACGATGATTTTTCCTTTGGATCTGTGGTTTACGTGAGAGAAATAAAATCAACAACCTGATGCCCTTCTGAAAGGCATATATCTGTTCAAGGTTGGTTGGTTGGGCTACCACGATAAATAAGATAGTCAGCATCAGTCATAACCAGCATCATGAAAATGAACTTTTTTATGTATCAGAATATTTTTCAATTATCATTAGACTTACATGAAATGTTCATTGAAAAACACATCCAAATAAATAATATAACTAATACTTGCACTTATCTATACAAACAAACAAACTAATGTATGTAATAATAGTCCGAACAAGGAAGTAGATAGTTACCCGTCTGGAAATAACGTTTTCTATGATCACTATAACAGAGTCATTCTCTCATCCCCAGTACATGGCTGACCACGCTGTTATCCTCCATAGAAGTAAATTTTACTTCTATCAACACTGATCGCTTATTACAAGATATATTTCATGATCACCTGCAAAGTTATCCACCAGTATGTAAAATATAACAGAAAGGCTTCCACGATAATTCTTAAAAGCAAATAAATTACACAAATTACGATAAATGAATGTCCAGACCAACTATCATAAATGCGAAGGTGAGTAACGTGGCAGTTGAGGGTATAATTGGTGCACATGGGGTATTCAGTGCTGTGAATGGAAATGGTGAAGAACTCGTGGATTTGTGTGCTGAAAAAAGACTAGTGATTGGGAATACCTGGTTTAAAA
>JAYMFT010193646.1:0-11811 GCA_038088735.1 Panulirus argus
GAGAGAGAGAGAGAGAGAGAGAGAGAGAGAGAGAGAGAGAGAGAGAGAGAGAGAGAGATTCACCCAGGTATTGTTTACGCAGCTTTAAAGGAAGTTTCCCCTCCAGTTTGCCCTACACGGTCAGCCACTCAGAAGTGATAATTACACATGTTATAGTAAAAGACGCTTTGCTTGTCGAATGTACCTGAAACATCTCTGGTTAGGGAACGAGTAAGCATCTGGACAGACTCCCACAGCCAGGGTAGGCACGTAGAGACGGTGGCTTCCATGTTCCTCCTCCACCAACGAATGACCTCTTAAGATAATCATCCTCCAGCGTCTTAGCAGTTAAGACCCAGAACTCACGGCGACCATCTGTCCTAACACGGCGAGTCGCAGTGATGTACGTTAATCCTGGACCTTTCCCATCCTCAACATATTACCTTGCCTCACTGTTATACTTACCTTCACATCATACTATATCACAACGTCCATTCGCCATCGATACTTCTCCTATCCATCGCAAATATACTCAATTTTCTAAATGAACAATCTCACTCGTCACATTTTGTGGCTATCATAACATTCGCCTCTAGCAACAACATCCAGCCACCCTTAACATACGAACAGAAAAAGTGAGGACACTGCAAGAGGCCTATTGGCCCATGCTAGGCAGATCCTGAGTCTGTCCACCCTACAACCAAACGACTGAAACCGTAAACACATCCAACCTTCGTTAAAAGCTACCTAAAGACGTAGCTTCCACTACAGTACCTGGCAACTTATTCCATAAATCTATTATTCTATTCCCGAACCAATATTTACTCACATCCGTCCTGTATATATTTCTTTCTTCTTTAAATCCATTATTTCTTGTCCTATCCGATGGCGCAATTCTGAGAACTTTATCCATGTTACCTTTATTAATGCCCTTAACCCTTTTAAAAACTTCAATCATATCCCCTTTAGCCCTCCTCCTCGTAAGTGAGTGTAAATTCAGCGTTTTTAACCTTTCTTCGTAAGTGAGGTTACTAGTTCCAGGAATCATTTTTGTCATTCACTTTTGTACTCTCTCTAATGCATAACATGGATCCGAAAACTGTACCGTATGATCAGAATGTGGTCTCACCAACGCAAGATAAAGTTGCGCTAATACTCTAGGAATTTTATTGCTAACAGTCTTATCAATGAACCCTAACATCCTATTACCCTTATTACGCACTTCTTTACATTGTTGCAGCGGCTTAAGATCTTTGCTCACCAATAATCCTAAATCTCTTTCGCATTCTGTTTTACCAATAGTGATATTGTCTAGTTCATAATTAGTGTTCCTGTCTTTACCTACACTAAGTGTTTTGCATTTATTTATATCTAATTCTATTTCCCATGTGTACCCGCCCACTCTGATAATCTATGTAAGTCACTCTGCAGTTTCACAGAATCTTCATCTGAGTTTATTACGGCCCCTATTTTTGTATCATCGGCAAATTTACTTAAGTAGCTGGTTCTTCCCATATCCAAATCATTAATTTATATATATATATAACGAACAAGAGCGGTCCCAAGACTGACCTCTGAGGAACACCACTGGCTATGTTGCCTAAGTCCAATGTAACTCGGTCGACGCATACTCTCTGTTTTCTGTCAGCGAAGCACGCTGTAATCCAATTAAATACACACCCCAGATGCCATATGCCGCTATTTTTCTAAGCAGACGCTCATGAGGCACTGTCAAAAGCCTTAAGGAAGTCTAAGTAAACAGCATCATAATTCTTACCCTGATCAACAGCTTCAAATACTTTGTTAAAGAAGGAGAGAAGGTTGCTTAGACATGACTTCCCTTATGTAAACCCATGTTGTGAATCCCTAATGAGATCATATTTCTCCAAGTGTTCCCGTATTTTGTCCGCTATAATTGATTCAAGAAATTTTCCCACAATGGATGTTAAGCTGATAGGACAATAATTAGACGCAATGGATCTATCCCCTTTCGTAAAGAAGGGAACGACATTTGCTGTCCTCCATTGCTTAGGAACTACGCCTGAATCTAAAGACAGTTTAAACATAACTAAAAGCGGAACACTTACTTCCTCCATACATTCTTTCAAGACCCTCGCATAAATACCATCTGGCCCAGGACTCTTGTTTACTTTAATCGTTATATTTGTTTCAAAATATCAAATCCATTTTTCATATCGCATAGCTTCCCGCTTTCGTCTACCCTGTAAATTTGCTGTGGAACCTTCTGCGTAAATACTGATATGAAGTGATTATCTAAAACTTCACACATTTCAATCTCACTGCCAACTAATCTACCAGAATGCGATTTGATAGGTCTATTTTTCTCCCTAAACTTCGTTCTGTACACTTGAAAAAATCCTTTGGCATTGCATTTTGCTTCGTTAGCTTTCTTGATTTCGTAATTTCTCTTCTTCCTAATCTCTGATTTTATCATTCTCTTAATCTGCGTTAGCTGACCGGTGAACTGTGTTTTCCCCCGTTTTACCTTGTTGTAAAAGCCTTTCTTCTGCCCTATAAAGTGTTTTATTCTACTGTTAAGCCATTTTCGGTCAGTATTGTTAGTCCTATGTTGTCTATATAGAATATGCAGTTCTTGTCCCCTTTTCATTGTTACCTGGAACCTTTCTGCGGAAACTCCCACGTTATTAAAGGTCTTCCCTGCCTCACCCACACTTGACCTGACACTACCGTTAAGTTGATTTGAGTCACCTGATTGACCTGACCGCACACCGTTCGACCTCTACCTACCTTCATTTAGTCCCACCCTATCAACACAAGCAAGGTATGTACATAGCCACGCAAATTTGGACTTATGAAAGTCGGGAACGAACATTTCATTCTCACTCCTGTTCACATCCTTCACTATATTGAATCGTATTTCTTTGTGGTCACTATTATCTAACTGTCCTCCCACCCCAACTTCATCTATAAAGTTGTTTGCATTTGTCAGTAACAAATCTAAAATATTATCACCCCTGGTCCCCTCGGAAATGTTCTGTGTTAGAAAACAATCTTGGACTGTCTCCATAAATTCCTCTGATTAAACATCTGCATTATCTTCCCAGTTAATTGTATTGAAGATGAAGTCATCTAGAATACATACATTTTGATCATAAGCCTTCCTATTTTTGTCCCATAGAAATTTTCCCCTCAAACTATCTAACTTGCGGGGTCTGTAAAATGCTCTAAATAATAACCTTTCATTGTTTTCGTCTATTTCAGCCCAAATCGATTCTGTAATTTTTTTTTACTCTAATGTCACTCTTGTTACTGCTTTTAATATTATCCCTAAAACAAAGTGCTACCCCACCTCCTCTCTTACCCTATCAGTCGTGTACATTTTGTATCCATTAATAGAAAACTCTAACAACAGATCCTTGTCTTTTACTTTCATCCACGTTTAAGTTAAACATACAATTCTATAGATTTGGTGCTAACTATCGTCCTCAAATGATCCATTTTCTTTCTTAAACTCCTACAAATTGTATAGTACTCATTAAGTCCTTTATAATATCCTACGCTACTTTCCTTTCTTTTCTTGTATTTCTTAATACCCCCTTAACTAGGTTTTTCTTGGCGTTTATGTCCCTGACCCCTGACCCTCGTTCCTTGACCCAAACCATCTAACGTAAAAAAGACATCCCTGAAACCTCCCTCTCCAAACACCTAGCAAACTAAACAACTCCCATCCTAGACCCATGTACCCCATCCATAGCATACATAGAATCCCTGCTATAGAAGAAGTTCCATTGGTCTAGGAAGGGGATACCCTGCCCCCCACAAAATGACGCCAACCTCAAGTTGACACCAATTGCCTGAGAGAGCCACTCCCCACCGACCACTCTCCTCGGCAGGATACCACATACGATAGGGATCCCTCCCTTTTGCCTAATTTTTCTATGGCCTCCCTGTACTTGGCTAACATCCCCTCACTCCTACACTTGGCGACATCATTGTTCCCTGCACTCAGGCAGATAATGGGTTTGACTCCATTTCCGAACAAGATGTCGTCCAGCCTATCCACTAGATCACCTGTCCCTGCCCCAGGGTAACACATCCTCATCCTATTTTCTCTGTCCTTATTTTGTAACAAAAAACGCTATCCAAACACCTAACCTGGCTGTCCCTGACAACTAGAATTCTACCTTGGGTGAGGGATTTGGCGTCTGCCTCTCTTTTTCCTCTTCAACTACCACCTCATCTTCCCCTGTACCTTGTGCTAGCGGGGAAAAGCAATTATAACATTGTAGCTTTATTGATGGTTGGATGGTTTTCTTGAGCCCCATATGAGACCTCCTACTGGCCACTACTGTTCAACCCGAACCACTGCTCTCACCCGATTCACTGTTATCTGCCTTCACTGAAGGTCTGTTCTCTTCAGATGTTATGCTTTGTACAACACCCGAGCTTTCAAGCTTAGAGCGAAGATTACGATTTTCCTCGCTCAAGGCTTCCACCTTTCCCTCTACCTCTTAGATCCTCTTAAGGAGCGATTCCATACCGCAGAAAAACACTTGAACACAATATAAAAAAGAGAGGAATACACTGGTTACTAGCTCGCCAGCAAGGTGGGTAATATGCCTAACTTCGGGAGCTTGACCACTGACCACTGACTACTGCTATATCATAACCATTGATGATGAATACATATATTCATTTCCCTACGGCGAAAAGATGCTATACAATGAAATCAAAACTATAGTAAACAGTATAGAAGTTATAATAGTAAGAGACTTCTACAGTCCAAACATAAACTGGAACACGTTAACTGGTTGACCGAGAAAGACCGAGACTTACGGAACTAATGAAGACGTTTTTCTAGATCAATTAGTAAAAAAAAAATAACTAGAGGTAAAAACATTCTTGATCTTGTCCTCACCAGCGACACAAACTTGATCAACTCTTGCGAAGTAAGAGAGAGTTTGTCAAACAGAGATCACAGTTTGATTAGATTGGAGATAAATCTAGATTATGATATAAATGAAAACAAACTCTTGATCCCAGATTACAAGTGAGCATATTTTGAAAATATTAAACACGAAATTCGCAGTACCAGTTGGACAAAACTTCTTGACGTTCTTACAGTAGAGGAAATGCGGAATGATTCTAAAAACACACTACTCGAGATTAAAGATAAACATATTCCACAAATTACAAAGAGATCTTGCAACAATTCAAAACCATCATGGATAAATAGGAGAATAGAAGGACTAATTTCCCAAAAGAAGAAAATATATAAGAAGTTTAAATCAACGGAAACCGATGAAAATCGTAAAGAATTAATCAGAATCCAACGAAAGTGTAAGGTCATAAGACAGAGTAAACGCGAGGAAGAAAAAAGAATTTCCTTGAAAGTTAAGAAGAATCCTAAGGAATTCTTCAAATATATAAGACAAAGGAAGTCAGTGAAAGACGAAATTGGACCATTACGAACCGAACGTGACACACTAACTACTGACGACCAGGAAATGGCTACCATACTAAATTATTCTTTTAACTCCGTATTCACATTTGAAGAAACATCTCGGATACCGCAACCAATGAAAATGTTTCAAGGATCTGATGTAGAAGAGTTAAAGGTTAGAGAAATAAAGAACTCTGAAATACTTAAATACCTGACCAGCTAAATCCTAACAAGTCCAAAGGCCCAGATAACTTAGCTTCAAGATTTTTAAAAGAGGTCAGAAGACAGCTGACATACCCCACATACAAAATATTCAACAAATCTCTATCGGATGGTCAGGTGCCAACTGACTGGAAACTAGCAAATGTTACTCCTATGTATAAAAGAGGAGACCATAAGTGTGCCTTGAACTACCGCCCAATTAGCCTTACGTCAGTGTTAGGTAAAATGATAGAAAAAATAATATGAGATAATACTGTCACTTTTCTAGAGGTTCACAAAATGATATCGGACAACCAACACGGTTTTTGCAACAGAAGATCCTGCATGACAAATTTTATAGATTTTTTTTATTTTATTTTTCAGAACTGGGACGAAAATGTACCGTCTGATGTGGTATATTTAGATTTCCAAAATGCTTTCGATAAAATACCTCACAAGAGACTTTTACATAAACTCAAAGCACAAGGAATCGGTAAAGAACTCTGTACATGGATCAGAGACTGGCTTACCGGAAGAAAGCAGCTTGTAGCATTAAACGGCGAAGCCTGATTGGCTAGACGTAACGAGCGGTGTGCCACAGGGGTCGGGGCTAGGCTCCATTTTTTTTCATAATATACATTAGTAACCTAGAACTCGGTCTCATATCTAAGATCTCCAAATTTGCTGACGATACTAAGCTAGGAGGTAGAACTATAAACAGGAGGGACTGCAAAATGATTAAAAGAGATCTTAACTTACTAGCAGAGTGGTCAGAAAAATGGCAAATGAACTTTAATGTAGACAAGCGTAAAATTATGCACTTTGGAGACAAGATTATACGTTACGACTACAAACTATTCGGAAACTCTCTAATTAAAGTAAATGAAGAAAAGGACCTTGGTGTTCTCATTAGCAACAATCTGAAGTACACTAAAAATGTCAAGCAGCAAGTAAAACTGGCAACCAAATGTTAGGTATCATAACCAAGAACATAGATTGCAATTCACCAGAAATAATTTTCACACTATAATTTTCTAGTAAGACCGCACCTTGAATATGCAGTCTAATTTTGGTCCCCAAATTATGAAAAAGCGAGGAAGCATTAGAGCAAGTGCAAAGTCGCACGACAAAATTGATCCCATCCTCTTAGAAATCTGGCAGACGAAGAGAGGCTAAAACGTTTGGATCTCTTCTCCCTTAAACAAAGTAGAATTCTGTGCAAGTTCGATAACATAAGCCACGAACATCTTTTCGAAATACAAGAAAATACGGTTACCATAACAAATGGAATAAAACTCACAGCTAGAAGATGTAGTAAGGACGTGGGAAAAAGCTCCTTTTCCTATAAGTGTGCTGAGCACTGGAATAAGTTAAAGTCAGACGTAGTAAATGCTAAGACTATAATTACCTTAAAAAATCGTTTAGACAAATACTTTATAAAACCAGGTATACTCAGAGAAAAACGCCAGAAATAAACTGTATAAACGACAGAGGTAACGGGGACAGTAGAAGGCTAATGTGTAGCAGCGGGGAGTAGGCAATAGCTTAAAAGATTTGCTGAGCGGAATCACATTTTCTTGTCGAGTTAAACTTTTTTACTTTAACAGACAACCCAGTCGCGGGCCAATCAGGCCTCCTGTTGTCTGTCTTTCTCATGTAAACTCAATAAACCATGGTGAAATCACACACCCCTGCCGCAGACCGACCTTCACTGGGAACCATTGACTCTCCTCTCTTCCTACTTGTACTCACGCCTTACATCCTTGGTAAAAGCTTCTCACTGCTTCTAGCAGCTTTCTTCCCACACCGTAAATTCTTAAGGTCTCCTGCAAAGCATCTCTATCAACCCTATCATATGCCTTCTCCAGATCCATAAATGCCACATACAAATCCTTCTGTTTCTCTACGTATTTCTCAAACACATTTTCAAAGCAAACACCAGACTCATACATCCCCCACCACTTTTGAAATCACACTGCTCCTCCACAGTCAGACACTATATACATGCCTTCCCCCTATCAATTAATACCCTCCTTTACAACTTAACAGGTACACTCAACAAACTTATACCACTGAAGTTTGAACACTCACCGTTATCCTCCTTCCCCTTTATAAAATAACACTATAAAGGCATTCCGCCAATCCTCAGGCACCTCACCAATATCCATACATATATTGGAAACCCTTACCAACCAAACAAAAACACAATAATCACCCCCCCTTCCACCCTTTACCAACCAATTTCTAATGAATTTAAGTGCAATACCATCAACTCCGGCCGCTGTGCCTCATTTCATCTCATGTTATTCAAGGCTTTCAACACCTTTTCTCTCTTCACCAAACCACTCTCCACGACTCTCATTTCACATACTACCTCGACACGAACGACCAACATCTGTCCTCTGATCAGGAAAAACATTCACCAGTCCTTCAAAATACTCATTCCATCTCCTCCTCACTTCCATACTACTCGTTATCACTTCCCCTTTTGCTCCCTTAACAGATGTTCCTATTTGTTCTTTTGATTTTCGCACCTCTTCCAAAAGTTTACTGATATTGGCTCACCCCAACTCTCATTTGCCCTCTTTTTCAACCCCTGTACCTTCCTCGTGGCCTTCTGCCACTTTCTCTTATACATCCTCAAACATCTGCACTCCTCCTCTGTAAGTAACGCCGAAACGCCTCTCTATTCACTTTAGCTAGCAACTTTAATTCTTCATTCCACCAGTCACTACCCTTTCTAGCCTTCCCACCTCCTATCTTTTGCATACCACGTGCATCTCACGCACATGCCATCACTTTTTTGTTTTTATGTTGCAGGCTTCCCTAAATATCTCCCATTCCTTGGCTACTCCCTTAACTTCATTTACTCTCATTCTTTGCCATTCTATGCTCAGTCTCTTCTGGTATTTCTTCACACAAGTCTTTTTTTCTAAGCTCACGTACTCTCACCATTCTCTTCTCACCAACATTGTGTCCTCCTTTACGAAAATTCGACAAATCTTCACCCTAACCTCCACAAGATAATGATCAGACATTCTACCAGCTGCCCCTCTTGGCACATTTACATCTAAAAGTCTCTCTCTTACAAACCTATCAATAGATATATAATCCAATAATGCCCGCTGACCATTTTTCGTATTCACATTCGCATACCTTTGTATTTCCCACTTTTTAAACCAGGTATTCCCAATCACCAATCCCTTCTCAGCACATAACTCCACAAGCTGTTCACCGTTTCGATGCATGATAATGATTAAACAATGCCCCCCATTTACACCCTCAGCCGCCCCATTATCACATTAGCATTCAAATCATTCATCACTAGTACCTGGTCTCTTGTAATAAAAAACTCCTGACTCTCTCGCTTTGCTGCTCCCAAAATGTTTGCCTTTCGTGACATTTCTGCTCTGGGTAGGTGAATACGCATTAATAATCACCCATCTCTTGCTATATATTTTCATTTCTAACCATATCAGACTAGATTTTACTTCTTTACTTTCTCTCACACACACCCCACAACTCCCGTTTCAGGAGTAGTGCTGCACCTTCCTTAGCTCTTGTTCTCTCACCAGCCACTGACTTTACTCCTAAGACATTTCCAAACCTATATTTTCCTTTGCCCTTGAGATTTGTTTCATTCAGAGCTAGAAAATCCAGTTGTTGTTTTTTTTCTCAAATATAATACATATCTCTCCCTTCTTTGCACCTTGTTCTTATCCACACACATTGAGACACCCCGGTCTGAGCCTTATTGGGGGATGAACTCTCCCTGCTTGATTTGTTCCTCTGTTTCGTCGTTTAGAGATTGAAATGATAAATGAAATATTTGATCGCCGTTTCTCGCTTTTGACGAAGCACAGGACAGTAGGACAGCAGAAGAGCATCATCTCGTACTTCCTGCCTATCTCATGACCAACAATAGAGCACCTTAGTTGAACCCTTATGGCCTTTTACCTTCCTCCTTACCTTCTCTTTTCCTAGCTTTCTCTACCTCACAGCGCTCTCAGAAGTCAAGCAAACTCCTCCTAAATTCTTCATTCCCAAAATGAGCTTTTCCAAAAATCTTCAAGCAAAGGAGATTTTTCGTGGTTTAATCTCCAGCCACCAGGGGCTCATCATCATCAAGCCAGCCACAGTCTCCACCCTATCAAGTCACAGATGAACCCCAGTCTTCTGCCAGTTTGGCTGATGTCCCTGAAAAACTCAATCAATCGCCTGAGGATGAACCTTAAAACCTCCCTTTCCTAGCCTCCACAACATCGCCTGCATTGTTTCAGCTTCGACAGAAGCTACCGCCATCGAGCAAATTTTCCACATGACTTATTTCTTTCTAGATTTTGAAAAAGTACATAAAAGAAAGTGTATCTGTGAGAGAATATACTTACAAAGTCAGTCTTAGGCAAAAGAAGTTAGAGTCCATTTTGATCGATGACAAATGTACTACTGATATTCCTGTAAGAGGTGAAGTCTGTATGTCAGCAGTCTCGAAAGTTACCGGGCGCATCCTCGTTAACTTGCAAGGGACGCCTGGGTCGGTAAAACGAGAGGAGTTTGATAACAGTGGGCAGGTGGATAGATGGATTGGGGATATTTTCACTGGAGGAGTGATGAGGACAGCGGTGATGGGATGATGTTCATGGTCGGAGAAAATCATGACTGAAGCGTCACTAGAATCGGTGTTGTTGGAACCTGTGTTGTTCTTCGTGTATCTTTTTTGGCCTGCTGAGGGAATAACATGATAGGTTAATATGTCCACAGATGACAGAGCACTAATGGAGGAAAATGATGTGAAGGACTGTGACACCTTGTGGTGGATCTACACGTCTTGATACCATAGTGGGATAGGTGGATGAGTGACCTTGAATGAGTGAGGGTTTTATATATGAAAAACCGGAAGAGGTTTGGAACGAGTTCGGTGGAGCTATAGGTTGGCTGGGAAGAGTCTGGAGGAATCAAATGGTAAGAGAGATAATGGGATATCTATACACAACATTTTTGTCTTAATAAATGTACTGGAGAGAATATTCGAGTGGTCTGTCTAATGCTGGCTGGCCAAACTGTGATAGTTACAAAAGAATGTGAAACGTAGATTTGCTTGATGTGATGTATCTTGTAGTAACCTAATCTACATAAGCATGTAGACAAGCTGGAGAGAGTGCATAGCTAGAATAGTGCCTGAACCCAGAGCCTTGGTCATGGAGATGGGATTAAAATATTCCAGTTTACCTTCCTCAACACTTAGAAGCAACCTGAGAATCTTTACAATATTCTAGTATCTATTGATTAGTTATTGATTCTTACACTACTAAGAATAATGAACGAAAACATCAAACTCATGAAAAACAGGCGGGTGAAGTGGCAGGAATTTACTCGGGTCCGCGAGCCTCACGGAGGGTAGTTAGTTACATGTGGTGACCTCATGAAATTCAGATTGCCAAAAATACTACATATGCTATAATTTTTGTGTTGTCTATTACAATAGTTAGGTTATGTTGTGGTCAACTGTCGTACCACGACGCACTTAAAAGAATTTAATTTGGAAATATCCGACATAAAGAAGGGACAGTGTCCTGCGCCCAGGTACTGAAAAGTAAGGGTAGTAATTAGGTGTCATTTTCCCCTCAGTAATATATATTTGTCAAAACTGATGCCACAGTAACAGTGATAATCTTACTGCAGAAGATTAGATCAAGTTTGCACATCAGCCTGTGTATCTATAATGAGACGAAAGCCATGAATACTTTACGCTGGGCCTTCTCGACCCGAGGCTGTAATCTATGGGATAAAAAGTAGATGGGAAAGATGGAATAACAAGAATTTATTAACAAGTTTCACAGAAGTAAATGACTTGATAAGGAGAGATTTCTTCCAGCTGGTGTAGAGGACCGACGGACGTAAGAAAAAACTCTAGATGGAAACAGAGAAGAAGGTTGTTAGATATATTCTTTTTGTATGAACAGAACTGATCTTTTGGAATTAATAGAGTGAAAATATAGTGTATAGGTTGGAAATTATGGCATTCTTAACAGGTTACGCCCAACAAAAGTTACGAAATTTTTTCTATATGCAATCGATTGATCTATTTTTTAGAAGGCGCCGACTAGGAACGCTTATCCCTTAGGTTAAGTTAGGTTAAGTACGGTTAGGTTAGGCATGGTTGATTAGACTAGGACGCATATTACTGCTCACCAGAATCTCTCTCT
>JAYMFT010193657.1:0-11810 GCA_038088735.1 Panulirus argus
TATATATATATATATATATATATATATATATATATATATATATATATGTGTGTGTGTGTGTGTGTGTGTGTGTTTTGAAATAGTAAGATGACCTATTTAGAGCAAAGATTTGATGTCTGTATTGCTGTTCAACGTAAACCACCGTTAAACATTTCTATCATGAGTATCAAAACAAAGAAAACAAAATTTCAAATTTAACCATTAAACATTTCTATATCAAAACAAAGAAAACAAAATTACAAATTTAAAAGTAATAATATTCTGTCTTCATAAGAGGTTTTGTCCTTTACAGATTACAGAAACTATATTTAGGTAAGAAAAAAGACACTGAAAATGTATTAATATCTACAAGAAAAGAAACCTAACCAAAACTTTCAACAGAACTCTATGATGTGAATAATTACATACTAATAAAAAGACATCCCTTCAAACACAGGTTGCGATAACCTGAATTGCAAAAAATGTTTTTACTTGGTAAATATTGTTAATAACAACAGCAGTAACCACAGTATTAGCAGAACTACAGTAGTAGTATTCACTTATCATTGGTAAGAGCAGTTGTGCTCTCCATAGTTTTCAAACAGATACACTGTGACTGTGTTTACTGACATGAACAGTAAATAAATCCCATCTATCTGCTGTTTTTTATTATCACCTTCCCTGTTATTGCCTTCAGTTTATTTCATTATCACTGATTGTCCTCCTGTCACCTCCACCTTCATCACAGTACTTCTATGATATTCCCAAAGAGTAAAAGACTACATAGCCCCCAAACCCTTCCCTCTCCCATCCACGCAGCAGCAACAACGGGCGGTGAGGGAAACCACTGGGGGTAACATTTGTGGTTATAGCGCTACACTGCGGTTTAATACCTTGAGGCAAGATTTTACAAGGACACTTCTTTAAGTAGGACGTCTTTTACATCTTATTACACATCACAATTTTTGCAAGGGTGCAAATGAAATAGATGACAATAGAAAAAATAAGTGAGCTCTTGTAGAGGCATACAGAACTTGCTACACTGTTTGTCTTTTTCTGATAAACTGTACAAAGACGTCGTAACTGACCTCAGTGACATCCTCGGGAACAGATGTGATGAAGGGATGTTCCATCACCTCTATCATGACGGGCCGGTGGTCGGGCGTCTTCACCAAGCACCTGAGGATGACCATCTAGGGTTAGTATATCCCCTTTCCCCCGCAGTTCTACATGCATGTATGTCTGCTGAAGTGGCTTAAGACTGGGTTGGAAGGGCTGTTGTTTAGTGTTTGATGAGTCTTTGCCCTATGTATATGTTCTCTCAGCGTCATGCTTGTTGGAGGGAGAGTTGTAAGTGTAGGCTTCAGAATTGTGGAGCAGGGGTAAGCTATCTATTGCTACTTAGGGGATGGTAGCTGGTTATTCAGTGGCTTGGGTGGGAGGGGTCTAGTGCTGTTGTAGAGAACTGAGTGCCGATCATACTGAGCTAAAATCTCCCTGCAAGTATTTTTGTTTTATTGTACTGGTGATGAATATTTGTGGTGGCTAGGCAGCCAGTATAAATACTACAAATCAAGCAAGCAACACGATAGAAATCAAAATAAAAACAGGGAGAAAGTGTCTACAAACAAGCTCATTAAAGATCTTAATTACTCACTCCGAAATGAAGTCGACAAAGTCCTGCGTCCAGTCAGAGGCTCGCTTGAGGGCGGGCGGCGGATTTCTGAGGATCTGGAAGAGGGCACGCACTGGGTGCATGTCCGCGTAAGGCGGCTCACCGTCACCAAGCTCGATCGCCGTTATACCTGTGTGGGGAGGAGGTGGATCACCCTATCAATGTCAAGAAATTCAGCTGGTTAGAGAGAGAAAAAAAAACTTACTCAGTGAAATTTCAATGTCAAGAAATTCAGCTAAAAAAAAAAAACAAAAAAAAAAAAAAAAAAAAAAAAAAAAAAAAAAAAAAAAAGTGAAATTAAAAGTTAATCAAATGGTAGTTGGCTGCCAGAACCGCAGCCCCTTCGTAACGGATGACAGCTGGTGATGCAAGACCCACTCACGATGTCTGTTTTGGTTGTTACTCTTCCCTGCCCAGCACCTGCATCCTGTTCTCCCAGACATCCAGCCTAAGCCAGTACCCGCTCCATGCCCTCCCCACCACCTCTTGACTCAACACATGTCCCTTGCCACCCCCTACCCTAGTCATCCCCATACCTAAGAACTGCCTATTGCCCTCACGTCACCTCCATACCCTAGACATACTCCTTGCCCTCCCGTCACATCCCTTCCCTAACACCCACCTTTTGCCCCTGCCCGTCACCCTATAACCATCACACGCCTGTATCCCCGGACCATCACTCACCGAGGGCCCACACGTCACACCGGTTATCATAGTCCTGGTCGGCCTTCTGCTCACACTCGATCACCTCGGGAGCCATCCAGTACGGCGTGCCCACAGCCGTGTTCCGCTTGCCCATGGTCTCGTCCAAATGACCACATTGACCTGCAACACACACACACAGCGTCACTGTTTGAACCAGGCAACCACCTGATAATTGGTTCGTAAATGGATAACGAATGGGGCAAGGTATAATGTAAGAAATGGGTGACAGGATGAAGAATGAGCATGAAAATAGAATAACCCGTTACTGTGGTAGCAATGAACGTGAGAAAGGAATGTCAAAACTATTCAGATGAACAACGCAAAATGGATAACCTGATTAAATACCAAGAGCATAAGCGAACATAAATAATCACCTCTATAATGGGTAATATGTTCATTAAGAATAACTATAAACCATGAGTCTCCTGAGGAATGCGTAATCTGATCATGAAGGATGAAAGTCAAGCTAGGCATAACTTGGCAGCTAGGTTACACACTGGTGAAAAAATCAAGAACGTAGATAAGGAATAAAGCGATAAATCTGCTACATTCAAGAGGCATAAATAAGGCCGAGTTCTCAGTTTATGTAAGAAGCCACGACCATCGTCAGTCTTAACACTTTCACCATGAGGGTAACTAATACCTGTGTTCTGCCTCCGGCTAAAGTCACATTTTTCAGTCACTTCCCGACAGGGAGATACCTGCTAGCCAGCCATGACTTACTTGTTCGTCTTATTACTTTCCACTTTGTTATAATCGCTGTAATAATCGTTGCATCTTTTTCATTCCAGGAACTGGAATCGCTGTTTCATATAAATGAGTCTGGTTTACTGTGAGGTATTCGAGCTGATTCTGTGACGTCGTGCTGCCTTAAGTTCTATGGGTTCACAGCCAGAGGAGGTGAAGGACAGCAGCTAATGATATGGCCAACTTGCACAACTAGTTACACAACAATCCTACTCCGATGGTCAACTACGTACAGCTATGCATGACGGCACGTAGTTGCCATCTTCCTGCACTCCGGGGTTATACCTATCAATCACAACCAAAAAAGAAAAAAATCTATAGGGAAGGAAAAGAAAAATGTGACCCAAGCAATGCGAAGGACAGTGTAAAGGAAAACTAGAAACATGGTGAAACAGACCGAGAAAATAAGAGAAAAAGAAAAAAAAAAAAAAAGCAAAAGGATTACAGAGGTACAAAGCCGTCACATCATCGTTGAAAAATAGCACGGGAAAGAAGTCAACAACGACAAAAAACAAGCAATCGTCTTCAATAACACGGAATTACAAGGTCAAACAAACACATCTTACTAACACGGAAAACCGAAGAAATTTACACAAGCCACGATCGCAGCAACATGCAACGAAGGGAAACAGTTATCATCAGATCAGAGTGAAAGCCAGTGGCGGCGGCAACATGGCGGACCAACTTACCGAAGTCAACCAGCTTGATCTTGCCCTCGCTGGTGATAAGTATGTTCATCCCCTTCACGTCACGGTGCATCACGTGTGCCTGGTGAAGGTGCTGCACTGCCTGGGGTAGAACATGGGAGCAAATACATGTCACAAATTTTTTTTTACAATACATAGCTCATTTAGATCTGTTAGTAAAGATGAGCAAAATATAATAACACTTCGAGTGAATAACACCTAGCCACTGCACGGTTTGTGCAAGCCTAAGGACACCTGTTGGATCAATTGTTACTCTCAGTACTCATCATAACAAGAGATAGACAGTCTTCCAAGGTCAGTCAAGTAGCAGATGAATCTCAGCGTCTGATTTCGCAGATGGATGAGAGGAGGATGTTTCCAACAATCTAAACTGAGAAAAGTATGAATATTAAACAATCTATTCCACGCTACACTTATATCAATGATACATGAAATTTACTAAATTTAAATAAACTTCAATCCCTTCTTGTTTGTTACTTGCTCAGAGAAGCATTTTTAAAGCATACTTTTGTTTAAGGCTGCTTTGACACCGTCACAACAGATATCGTTCAACCAAAGCCTAATCGGTAATAATGGCTGCCTACCACAATGCTGCTGACATTCCTGCCGCTCCTACTTCTCTTCCAGCTCATCGTACTTCCTCTTTGGTTCCTTGCAACTTAGTCCCTCAGATAACTTTTGTCTTTTGTCTCACGTACATATTTCTGTATTCTCTATCTCCCTTAGGCCTTTTCCCCTTGTGCTGCACTGCTTCCCTTCCCATATTGCCACCATAGTCATGCACAAGCACCTTAACCGCTTCTCCTAAAAAGGGAAGTAAACTCTAAACCCACATTAACTGCTCCTCCACATTACCTCCTACCCTAATAATCTACATTACCTACCGCTCATTAGCCTCATCTACCTTGCTACCCTTCCCCTTACCATAAAGATAACCGCTGCGTACTTACATCGATGACCCCTTTCAGGATATAAGCTATGAGGTTCTCCGGCATCCTCTCGTCTTTCTTCTTGTACGCGAGGGCCAGCTCCGACACCGACCCATGCGTCACCAACTGTGGACAAGCAATGGAGACTTACTGCTGGGCAGCTGTGCTATACTGAAGAACGCATTTCTTCTTTTTTAACTTCGATGAACATATACCTGTTCTTGTTCACATACATATCTCTAAGTACAGCAAACAGAAAAGAAATCAAACAACAAAAATCCTGTAAACTCTGTTTTATAGTATCTTTACACTGAATCATTTCTCACCTCCCCCCTATATACATACCATTCTTATCTGTCTCATGCCCCTATCCTCACCCGTCTTCCAAACTTTCTCTTGGTAATTACCTCCATAACGAACCATATCTGGTGGTCCTCGTTGTTGCCAGTCTTCTTGAGAAAGGTACCCAGGAACTGCGGAAAGTTATCGTGGAGGCTCAGCTCGGCCAGGACTCGGTACTCCTCCTCGATCTCTTCTAGGCTCTCCTTGATGTTCTCGATGATCTTGATGGCTACAGGCTGGTCACCTGCCAAGAATGGTGAACATACTTGTACGCTTATGGTGCCGTGCAGACCCTGACGGCCACCAACCTGTGACCGACTGAGGTAAGGGAATGTACAATGGAGTGTTTTATAGAGCAGACCAAGAGAATTTTCATGGGCTCGTTTCTGTGTGCAAATAAAATATAACAACGCAGTGAAAGATGGGAACGAACACTTCAGACGATATGATGATGATAATAATAATAATAATAATAATAATAATATTTATTATTATTATTATTATAATAATAACAATGATAATATATTCCAATTCGTATTATGTCGTGTAGGTGACGCTTTAAAAACCTTGTTCGTGTACGTTAAGTTTTCCATGTAAGTCAGGAAATTATCTTCTGTGCAAACCTGGCCATCATCGTGTTTGTGGCATCTGGTTCGAATAAAGCACGGGTCTTGATCTAGTGCGTATAGCTCTACTGATGGATTACAAAACACTTCTTTAAACACGCATTCGACATCCTCGACAAACAATATCGCCCTTGTCGTCTACAATGACACCATGCACCTAACCTCGCCTACGAATATAACATGATTTTAGTACATTATAACTATGTAAAAAAAAAAAAAAAAAAAAAAAAAAAAAAAAAAAGGCGTAAATTCCTAAACGTGTACGTTGCATCACCAACTGACTTAACCCGAAATATAGTAGTTTGAGCAATATGGTAAGGCTTGTCACGTTCCACCGCCCGCTCCAGTTTCTATATCAGGAAAGAGGAAGGGTGCCGGTGGCTTCCCTATACAGGTTTAAAGAAGCCTCTCTAGTGTGTTAAATTATTGGCTGTAATTGCCTTACAACTGTGTCGTGGGTGGGTGTGTGCTTGGTAGCTGCTGATGCAGCTATTATTATGTACAAAGAAGAAACAAGGGTTCGCCTACAGGTGACAATTTACGCTCAGAGTCAACATAGATGGCAGTTAAACTTTTCCATGACCATCTCTCTGTCAGTCCACCGTTTCCTCTCAGAACAGGCGCTTTCCTCTGGTTTATTTACCATTCTAATCTACGACGCAGCGTAGGACGTGGCGCTGTTACCGTGGTAAGTGAAAATACTGAAATGGCTCAGCCACCGCATTTCAAATCTATATCGGTAAATCATATACCTTCAAGTGGATCAGATGACTCGCATCCGATTTAGGGTAATAACATGATACTTCATACTAAAAGGCTTACCCTGTGTCTCCAAACCTGCAGTACATCTATGAACGCGGTAACTTTATAAATTCAAAGGTACACATGATTACAACACTTACCATTCTCTTTGTCCAAAGCCTCATACACCTCAGCGTAAGTGCCAGTAGCGATGACTCGCTGTAATGAGAATCTTTCGCCCGGTGCCGGAATTGCCTGGAAGTCCATGATTCGGCTCAAACCGTCGTAGGCCATCTTGCTGCACCTAAAGGATTAAAAAAAAAAGTCACATTTTAGTGATCTCCCTTTACTTCAGATATCAGAGTTTATGTTTGAATATTTCCACCTCCAGGAAATATACACAAAACCAAATAAGTGTAGAAATTGGGGATGTCATATGAATAATTCGTTTAATGATCTTACAGATGAAAGAGAGATTCTATATGTCTGAGGGTATGTCCTGTTCCCACGCTCGTGTGGGTGAGCCAACTGAAATGAAATCACGCGAGCGTAATCAGGACTCTTAAGGACAAGGTATGGTGACAAGGATCACACACACACACACACACACACACATATATATATATATATATATATATGAGGGAAACTGCCTGAGGGTGTGACAGCTCCGACGCTCTTACAAGTAGGTAGAAATGACATTTTCTGGGTGTACTCAGCGTTAGCAGGAACAAGTTTTGGGTAACAGAAGAACTCGGACATAAATGATGAATTTTTTTTTCTCATTGTGGTGACAGACGATACGGATATGTCACAGGACAAGTTCTACTTCTTACTGAACATGAATTTCACATTTTGCGGCGGTTCCGCAGGAGGTGACAGATGTGGGCCCGGATGGTCCAAACCTGCGACTTAAACAGAAAGTACAGTCCCGAGTATAACGCAGGTATCTTGAAAACAACTTCTATAAAGAATCAAGAATCAAAACGGGACCTCAATTTTATCAATTCCTGGTATCAAAACTCGATATCAAATCTTTTGTGAATTTGAATTAAAAGTTACATAATGCAAATATTCCTCAGAAAATCTGAGGAATATTTACGTACTTATCTTTGAAAAGATTAATGATTAGCCTCAATAATTTCATTCTGAAATTTACTTACATCGTGGAAAACCAATACAACTACACCACGCCGATCATTCCTCAAGCTTCGAAAAAATTTGTAGACGATGTGCACAAGAATGAGTCGCAATAAATAAAGTTCATTTTATTTATCATATATTTCATCAAATCCTTTAGTTTCTAATTCACATATTAACACTGCTATCGACATGATCACTTTGAAATTCATAAACGACCATCAAGATCCGGAAGCTTGCAACAAGATGCGATCATAACAAAAAAAAGTTTTATAGTGATCTGAAAACAAGGTGAATCACATACTGCCATAAATTGCGTAACTTAGTAAACTAGTTGTAAAGGTGTTGACGGTCATTTTCACACCACATTATCATATCATTCTACATTATCACTATCAATGTCTGCTTGTCAACGATTAGATATGAGAGAAAAATTACCATGACTGTAACACTAGCTTTGCTGCATCTTCGTTGAATTTGTTAGATGCTTGTTGGCTTTGTGGTAGAGCACAGGTCAAGGTTTCTATTGGATGCACTTTATAACCTTTACAACCCACAAGTCATTGAATATATTATATTACAATATGTATATGTCACAAGCCTTCATATGTTACATTAGATGAACTAGGTTATGTGCTGTAAAGTGGAGTAGCTGCTGTGAAAGTCAATACTGTATTTTTCGTTGGTTATCTTACTTGACTACTCAGGAGAGTTGCTTGGGCCAAATGCTATAATTAATGGCAAACACATTTCCCTAATTTTCACAAAATCACGATTTTTTTTTCCTGTAGAAGTTTTTGCAAATAGCAGTATTCATACAACTATTAGTTTTAATGAGCCTAAAGATCAAATAAAGTACGCAAGGGCCGCCGGAATCTCATGTCCGTCGCCGTCCTGAAGTCTAGGCAAAGTGTCATGTTGAAAGTGAAGTTATTCAGCTTCACATTCCCCTAAACGGAGAGGCTTGACATCCTTCGTCCTCAACGTAACACCTAGCATACTTCGACGTATATTTAGTTTTCCTTTCTTAAGTGGTGGAGCAATGCAAAACAAACTTTAAATGAACTAGTCGGCAAAATAAAGCAAGATCCAATAGTGTCTAGTCGGCAAAATAAAGCAAGATACGTGTCAACTAGTCAGCAAAATAAACTGACATGATTTTTTTCCAAATTTCTAATGTAACTTGAGGTTGTGCTGTAGATGCCGACTACGTTGTCAATCATTCAACAATACCGAAATCATGCTCAGAATTTTACATACGTCGACTGGCGGCGTGCTTGGTCATGTGGTTTTGTAAATTGTTGACACTTATTTAGGTCCTACAGGCTATATATATAACTATTAATTAGAATGAGGTAGCATGACATGATAGACCGTTTGTTCCTGTGTTACGAGTCTAGTTACTTTTCCTTATGCCATATGTGTATCATTTTGTATCATTTTCTGTCAGTGTGCAGGACTGCAGCCATTGTAACGGTAAAGAAATATGGGAATCCTTTGATCTCACAACTGGTTGGATTAGTTTCTCTAAAGCCTAGCCGATAATCAACAGAATTCTTTGTAAAGAGAGAGAGCTTAATTGAGTAGTCCAACTTTTATCAATAAAGCTTTAAAACTTTCTGCAGATTGAACTGCACGAATGCCTTTTCCGCACACATTGTGCTGCTATATGCATGTCTAACACAATTCCTCTTTTAGCGCCGTGATGCCACACAAATACATGACTAAAAGAATACCTGAAAGTTGGTGGTGTGTTGTTTCTGTATACGAGGTTTCATTAGTGGTTTGTCTTACCTTAAAACCTGGTGAAGATCTCTCGTGAGATGAATTTATTCTCAATATGGCGCGTTTATGGTTTCAGGCGGAAGAGGCGTACCAACCGTAACGGAAAATCAATTGAGCCTTTAATACACAAATCACATTTCATATGACTTCAATCTCAAGCTAAAAATTTGAGACAAGTATGACCTAACCAAGCCTTGATTTATTAATAACGACAGAGACTTTATTCTCTTGAATTTTCTCGAACATTAAAAAATTTGTAAAACTAATGAATGCTACCAACATTAACAATCTTATAAATTAGCTTTTTTGCACTTATCCACCAATATTACATTATCAAAAATAACTAATTCAATAAAGATTTTTTATCTAGATATTTCTGAAAATACTAATCAATCAAATTCATAATTCTTTACTAATTACAGTTGGCTGCTCTGTTCGTCTGCTCTTTTGGGCGCCATATTTCTAATGTTGGCACGTGTGTTTGTGCCAGCGTGAAGCTTTTCGAAAATTTTCAGTGATTTTAAGTTTACCAGAGAGCTGTGCTTACCACCAGACATTAGTGGATGAGACAGTAAAGAATTGTGAGAATTCGGATGAGCGAAAATGATAGTGATCGTATGTAAACCGACCTACAATGGGAAGCAATCGAAAAGGCCGAGATTCAGGGACAGCGTATCAGGTATGTTCACGTGCTTTATATAGTCAGTCAATTTACTGTGACAACTAATTTCGTCATGATAGGCAAATTTTACACTTTGAAAAGTAGCATACAGAAAGTCTGTCATTCCGAAATCATAAACATGATTTTCCGATCATTTTCAGTTATTCTAGGTCACTTACTGTTGTATGAGATTACATTACATAAATTATAACATAGCCATTGAATGAATACTGAAACAAGTTAAGTGATATCAAGCTGATGAATTTTAATCAAAACACCAAACGTCCGTGAAGTAGGAAGCATGATTTGTGTCGTAGAACAAGACTTGCTTCTATAAATCATAAGTAATTTAGTTTTGTAACTCACACCCATTTAGAGCAATTAGCAGTGTCAGAGGAACATGGAAAATATCGAATAGAACTTGCTTCCATTCCTGTTTTGAAAATAAATCAGTCTAAAAAGTGAGAAATTGAAACCTGTATAGAAAGAAAAACGTTGAAAAGTAGCGATCTTGAGAATGAGTTGCTGTATGGTGTTTTAAATATAAACATACCTATAATATGTTCTACATAATATGTACAGTAAGAATGAATAATGTATTGTGAAGTTCAAGCGTCTGTTTGTACATTATTTAATCAGGCTTTAAGTAAAAGTTTCGTAAACTGCAGTTCGGGTACTATTTTGAAAGAGTTTGACCCAAAATACTGCAAGACACCTGACTAGCACTGCATAACTTATTAGCCAAACCTGAGAGCGACTTCAATACAAAAGAAAAAAAGGCGAGGCAACCACAAGAAAAAAGAAAAGTACGGTAAAGAGCGGTTTGGATTTTATTCGTTAAATGTTTATACCTGGTCAGGTTTGGCTTTATTAGAATATGGAAGCAAATCCTGATTTTGCTGTTCACAATTTTTCCGCTGGCTGTCTTATTATAAGCCTGAACGACCAGCCAACCAACAGGGTGTATCAGACGTCGGTTTTGTTTGGCGAAGACTTTTAAAAATGTCAGAAAGTGCTGAGTACTTAGTAAGAGATTTGATATTACTTCTTGCTCTTAGATTAGGAAATTTGTGGAAATAACTTTTTGTTAGAGAAAGGATAAAAGATTGCCCTAAACTGCAGAGTCAGAAATTAGGAAGGAGACAATTTGGAATGAAATTAGTCTTGGCGATTTTTTTTTCACGATTTTCGAAATTATGATAGAAATGTATTAGGGATGTGAATACCAAGGTATATTCCAGTAGATGTAGCTTTTTTTCATATTTCTATGAGTGATGCGAGACAGGCTTTTGTGTTGACTTGCAAAATCCTGACAGTTAAAAAAAGAAATCAGTTGTCATATTGCAAACAATACATTTGAGATTTTAATCTGAAAATATCAAAAAGGAGTGTCTTGCTGTCAAAGGTTCACCATACCTGAAGTATACACAGGTTGAGTATCCCTTATCCGAAATGCATGGGACCAGAAGTGTTTCGGATTTTGGAATATTTGCATATACACAATGAGATAACAGGATGATATGGAAAGAAACGGGTTAGAGCTGAGGCATACCTCAACGTTTCGACTGTTCAACGGTCTTCTTCAAGAGATACTGATTCCAGCATTCAGCAGACGGTTTCCCAGCAAGTGATGGTCACCCTTTCGGACGCCTTGGCTTGTCGCTCTCTGATTGGATCGCTTGTCTTGCTGCCTCCACTCGTTCACAGCGATCTCCGCTACCTGACGTGACCAGCAGATGAACCCAGACCTTGTGTTAATGTTATGTTTGGTAGCGA
>JAYMFT010193668.1:0-11810 GCA_038088735.1 Panulirus argus
TATATGCCTGACGCAGCTGTTAAAAGTATTAAAAGAACCCCTCATTGGGGTCTTGGAAATCATGGAACTTTGTTTCTAAGAGCAGCAAGGTTACCTCGGACGCCTGCAACTCCTGATTGGAATTTGAAGATTAATACCCTGAAGGCAAACAGGTTATTTCGAGAGAGTATCCGAGGTGCTGCTGCAGGAGGGAGGAGGCGCCTGAACCATACGGTAAACAGTCATCACCTATGAATATTCACACGATCCGACCTCGTGCGACGAAAACCTATTTTGGCGTCGGCTGGGGAGCCAAAGGTGACGAGGCCGTCATCTCTAGAATTACGAACTTGGAGTCGACTTGGGGTGAGGAAGGGGGCGTCTAACCACGTGTCTCTCCCCCCGGTCCTCGCACTAGTTCTGAAGGCTTTATATACGTATCGGTGTTGGGGTACAGCCCTTCCATGCTCCTAGTTACGGACCGGACGAAATGTCATCCAGAGCTCACGAATGATGTTGATAAAGTATGGCGTGTGTATGATTATCCAAGGAGGATTAGACGTCTTACCATTCGTTTGATGTATTTTTACGATGAAATGTTTAGAGTGTGGGTGGATTATGATCGACCAGAGTGTCATATCCTCTGTTATGTGTCCTTCATGTATCACTACAAGTATCTGCCATGCCACATGTATCCCCCTCATGAGATATTTACTTTTCATTCATCTTCCTCTTCGTCTTACCACCCCTGCCTCCCCACTTAGGATATCTATCCTTCATTAATATTCTTCTGTGGTTCATCATCTATTTCCCTGTGTATCTTCTAGTCACATACATATCTTCTCAAGTGTGTTTTGGGTTTTCTTGTATGTTATGTATCCCTCACATGTTCTCTTATTTGTTCTTTCATACGTTCTGTCAAACATATGTGTCCCGTAAGTGTCATGTGTCCTATCAATATGTGTTTGTTGTTTCACACGTGTGTGCAGTAGCCTTTCGTCTATCACTTTGAGGTGCCTCTCTGCATTGCATGTATCTCCCTACGTTTCATTTACGTATCATTCAATATTTACGGGAAAGGCGCCGTCTCCCCCATATGTCAAGTGTCCTTCCCGTGCGTTTTTGAAAATTATGACTTTATGGCTCCTTCATGAGTAAATTCTTGATTCATGATCCTCAACATGTTCATTAATGTACCATATATCGTCTATGCATGTAATCTTGCAGATATACTCATATGTATACCCCGATGCAACCCATGTGTATCCTCAGGGACGTATCAGTAACGGTAGGCGTCCCTTCAGTATCACTGCCAGGGTCTTCATGAATTCAGGGTCGTTAGTTGGTGAATCTAGCTTACAGTATTACCCGCCCACGCCTGATGGACTCACATCAGTCCTTCCAGACTCCTACCCACCCACGCCTGAAGGACTTACATCAGTCCTTCCAAACCCCCTACTCACCCATGGCTGAAGGACTTGCACCGACCCTTCCAGTCTCCTTCCGCCCTACTGTCTCACTTTCATAAAACTTCCAATCGGTTGCCTCTGATTCGAACAGGGGGCAGAGCTCTGTAAGCATTAGAGTGAGGGAGTTTTCTGTCATATTGTTTATATTTGGGTTAATTATGAGTGCCTTCCTGCTATGGACTCAACAGGTATGATGATGTGGCCACGCTGCAACATTTATACATTTAGAGGAAAATATTTCATAGTTAAATTAATATAGTGTTGGCATTCTTTTGTACACTTATTAAGCCACTTCTGCTCCCCACAGCTATCAGCAGCCCTATGTCAACTACCGTGTGTACGACGTCCTTACACCTGGGTGTACACATCCCCCATACACTTTAGGAAACTCTCTTTTCACTCTGTCTTTCCATCAAACGTTTCATCTCCCTCCCGTCTGGTCCTCCCCTTTCACCATTATTATACATTCTCTGGCACGGTCCTTCCTCAGTTATTCTCTGTGTTGCTGTAACCACTTTATGGTCTCCTTCTTTCACTCGTCTGCTAACAATCTTTACCACAAATATTCCTCATATCTGTGATATTTATAGTCTCTCATTCCAAGCATCATCTACTGTATTTCGACTCTCATTTCAAAAATAAATTTTAACTTTATTCTCAGCATATACATCCGGCTCTGTTGAACGGTCCTTGGGTTCCCCTCCAGCCAACCTCTTCATACTTTTGCTTCTATTTTCTTACAATTCAGTAAATTCTCAGGTAATCTGCGACCCTTCCATCACTATTTCACACCCCCTTCTGCTTGTTCCTGATCCCTTGCTGAAAACCCGACGCAGATGCTTCCCACTCTGAACACTTCTCATGCGTCCACTTTGAGAATAGAGACACCCTTACCCCACTTGTTTTCAAAAACCTTCAACATATTCTTACATCTAATTTCAGGAGTACATGTTTTACCCCATAAGCATCTCATATCTTCAGTTCCCTCTGGAATAGAATAACATCATAGAGGTCAATTGGCGACACATTGGAGTTCAAGGAAAGTAAAAATACTCTAGTTTCATATGGTATATTCATTTGCATGATATCTAGTCTTACAAGCGTTGAAAACAGCTATTATAAACGGTAATCATGTGGTAGTACTATGAAGATAATGACTAAATATTTCACTCTCCTCAACTCTTAATTAAAAAAGAACTTCGAATCCTGATACAAATGCCTGACAACCAGAGAATAATGATCTTAAATATTTCACTTTATTCAAGTCTCATTCAGCAGAAATTAATAAATCATATCTTTTCATACTTTTCAAGTGAGACTTGTCAACTTAAAGTCTCCCTTTAGTAAGATATCTCTGAAGTGAAGAGAGAGGGAGAATGTGTAACTGCATTACGAATGAGATTTTATTGAAGATATAATCATTCAGTAAGTGTCTTTCTGTGTCATCTTTTTAGGTATAACCCCACCAGAGGAGATATTTTCATCCAGCTCTCACTTCATACTGACAGACCTGGTGCTACATACTGACTCACCTTGGGCTGCATACTTGGAGGTACCAGGTGACTGACCTGTTGGAACCAACTGAATGATCTGGAGCATGAAAAGTAAAATATGAAAAAAAAAAAAACTCGGGAAAAATAATATCCTGAGAAAAATTCTTTGGAGCAGTATTAGCAGTTGTGCAAGTTTCATCCCTATGTTAAAAGGCGAGGAACACGGAGTAGATGAATAAATAAGGGAGGAAAATGGACACCCTTTGTCGGAGGGGAATCGCGAGAGAGAGAGAGAGAGAGAGAGAGAGAGAGAGAGAGAGAGAGAGAGAGAGAGATGGAAGGAAAATTTTGAAGATTTATTGAATGTAAAAAAGAGAGGGAGAGTCGGTAATATCAAGTGCGGGACGCGAGGGGGAAGACTTATGAGGGCAGGGCAGAGGAGGAGGAGGAGGAGGAGCGCAGGCATCACAAGATGTACAGGGGAAGGAGGTGAGACTCCAGGTGAGGGAGGGAGGGTGGGACGCAACGCCTAGAGACATCTTGTGAACTGATGCTGGGAATAATGGCAGAGACAGCACTACCACACTACGAGGGTTTTCTCTCCCTCTACTAGCAGCACTGTTAGATTCATAGCATTTTAGCAGAGTCCTATAGTAGTAGTAGTTCAGAAGGTGAAACAATCTTTGACGGGATATCTGGGCGGGAAATACTTATTGGAATGCATGTTTGTCAGTGGATGTCTACCTGAAATGAAATATATACGAGGGGTAGAGAAAGTGGATTTCAAAGATAGGTAAGATACGTACTGAAGGCGAAGAAAGGATCACAACGGGAAGACAGATGTGTAAATTTAGAACAGGAAAGGAAAAAAAATAAAGATTGCAGATGAATTAGTAGTTCGAAAGCGAATACTAAGGATTACGCATTAAACAACAGATATCCTTAGATATGTGAGATCTAGAAGGTTTGATTATGAATCCCCAGAACACTAGAACCAGGGAACAGACCACTAAGATGACACAGTAGATGACTATGACTGATAAGCAAAGAATACTGAAGGTGTGGGGAAGGATCTGTTCCACACAGAAAGCTGGGATGTATACAGAGGATTCTTTGGAGAAAAAAAAATCATTGGGAAAACGAGATTAGGATACATGAGATTAAGGGTCATGATCCTGGGGTGTGTGAGAAGGATCCATCACAGATTCAAGAGCGAAATTCCTGGAAAGGGGAAAGACGCAGTGATGGAACGTATACATGTAATGTAGCCGTATTGACTGGAACGATATTTCTTGCTGGAAGAAGTATTTCCACTTTTTTATGTTGACAGTTGTTGAGGAATTAACTTGTATTTCGGCACAAGGAATTTACATGGGTAGGCTGGGGAGATGAAGTGGGAAATAAATTACGAGGGTAAGGTTACTTGAGGGGTAAAGAGAATTTACGACACGACCTGGGTATGTAGGGTCGGAATTTGGTGCGAGAATTTGTTGATGGAAAATATGCTTGGAAAATAGACCAGTGTGTACCGGAGAAATTTTCTGACTGAGGAGTATATTTGAACAGACCAATGCGTTTAACAGAAATCATATGACTGCAGGGGCGCCCCAAAACAAAGCACCGCAAGTAGGCGAAATTTTCAGACTTCAGGAGCTGCTGGAGGCTGTATGAGCGAATGAAGAACTTAGCTGAATTGAAAGGGGGTTCTAGAGTACACGGGACTGTTTACAGGAAAAACTTTTCTTAAACATATGTTTGTGGAACAGACGAGGACCAGAAAAGATTTACCTTATTCAGAACTAAAGCGGGACAAAGGTGATCATTCCAAGAATAGGGGAATGGGAAAAGTGAAGTCTACTCTCTCTCTCTCTCTCCTCTCTCTCTCTCTCTCTCTCTCTCTCTCTCTCTCTCTCTCTCTCTCTCTCTCACTCTACATAAAACGTGTCTTAGAACCAAGAGTTAGAGTAACGCCATTAATCATAATCTAGGGTGATATGATGGCAGGCAGTCGGGGAATATGTTATAACAATCTTACTGACTCCCTTTTAGCAGTCGGTAAAGAAAGTTTGATTATCATTTCATCTTCGAAAGTTTGATAGGTTAGGTTTGAGAAGTTAATGAACTTTCCTATACACTTTTTCTTTCTCTGCATCATAAAACTAACATAAGTATGTTAAGTAAAAGTCCTCCGTGGATATTTCTTCACCGTCTGTATACAGAGACGTAAGGCGCAGCAGAAGGGCGGAATCCTGATAACGAAGAGGATGAGAGAAACATCTTGATGATCAGGGAAGGGAGACTCGATCCGTCCACTAATCCGTCATTCTCACGGACATACTCAGCTGTCGAAGCTAGTTAGCGAGCCTCAAGGACACAGCCAGAACTTGGTCAAGAGGTTAAGTTAGCTGCTCAGGAACTACTGAAGCTGATTGTTTGATAGATGATAGCTGAAGCTACGTAAGCTATCTCCTGGAAGTTAGTTAGAACAACTATTAAGTTCACTAAGTCTCCGTAGCCACTCAGGTCTCTATGTTAGTGCTCAAACTTATCACATAAACCAAAGCACACACACACACGCATACACATGTACACACACACACACACACACACACACACACACACTCACAGACACACACACATACACGCACACACCATGCCTTGCAAATAATCAGCAAACACCAATACCACACAACACAATTTCGCTGTGTATACAGCGGCTCTGAACGTGTGAAGACTGGCCACACCTCTCCATGCTAATATCAACATTCGTGGCACCAGAGATGGACGCAGGAACCAGAGGCTCGCGGCTCAGTAGTGGAGGGTAGTGATGGTGGAGGGTAGCAATGATGGAGGGCGGAGGGTAGTGGCGGTGGAGGGGTAATTATGGTAGAGGGCAGTGGTGGCTGGCAGCGTTCAACGTCCTACCTCTCAAGAGTGGGTGAAATTTCTTGGGACACTCATAACAGAAGCTTCTCGTGTGACGAACCAGTGGAAAGGTATAATTCGACATTTTCCCGGGAACAACCGTGGAAATGCGGGAGAGAAGAGGGCGAGTCTGGCGTGGTGGCGAGATAAGTGATAGACAGATGACAACAGCAGAAGGAAAGAGACTAGTAGCAATAGTAGCAGAAATAAACGGATCGACAGTAATAGAAAGAAATAGAAAAAAGGAAAAGAAGGAGAAGTAGTTGAATAGGAGGGGGACAAGAAGTAGAAGTACTGACGGTAACATTAGCAGAGCCTTTGATAAAAATGCCAGGTGCCTTCCAGACAGGAGCAACGTCCTTTACACTCAGGACCACGGAACCCGTCCTCGATGCGGGGACCTCCGTGGTCTCCATAGCCTCCTCGTCGTCACAGGTTGTCACATACTATCTCCATCAACACAAGGCCCCTATTTTGCCATAGGGCCTCCTCGTCGACACAGACTACCATCGTCGTCAGTGAGCATCCTCTTCGTCAGAGATCGTCTCCTTCCCCATCGCCCACCACAGTACACCACACTCCCCGCCCCTCAAGCCAGCACTCCCTCACCTTGGCGACTACGTACGTTGTGTCCCATATAGCCTGCGGTCACTATAGTCTGTTGATGATGATGGCCCCTGTAGAGCATCCCCCTGGTCTGGCCTGGCCTCTCAGACATTATTCATATTGAGGCCTCAGGCTGACGTGTCAATCTCCTGCCACGTATGCCGTGAGAGAGACATTAAATGCAGCCAACAGGAATACCAACTGGCTGGCTATTATGTACAGGAGGTGTTTAATAGTACACCTTGTTGGGCTTGCTTTACTGAGTCATTCTGAATCATGAGTCCTTAGACTAATTGTTTACAAGAAAACATAGCAGTTTCGTCAAATACTAGGACGCTATCTAAGTAAATTCAGTAAATATTTGAGAATTAGATGGTCAGCTAAAACTCGCGTGTGAGACGAAGCAAAGGATTATTCCTCAGTTGACTAAGAGGTCAAGAGAATCCATTGAAGAACAACAAAGTGAAACAACATCGCCTTGTTTCCGTATATGTACCATGGCTACGCAGATAGCGACTGCTTCCCATAGATTTTATGTGAAGACCAGCAGCACGAAGATTGACAAATACAATACGATTCTTTCTTTCCTCGAACAGCAAAGCCATGGAAGTTTCTTCCTCCTTTCGTCTTCCTCTTTTCTTACAACCTCTTCACCTTCGTCAGTTCTACAAATAAATAAGGAGAAATGACTAAATTTAGTCTTTTCCTTTTATCCTATTCTTCTCTCAGCCGAGATGACCTAACTGGGGCATGTTTCTGCTACTGGCATGTCAGTTACTACAAAAACGACAACATATTAGTGAGTATATTACATCAACATTCAGCAACAGCGTACAGGTAAAAAAAAAATACCTTTCGAGTGTCACATTTTATTCTCGCTGTTCGTGGTAAGCCAGGCTTAGGGAACAAGATGGTTGCTGTACTAAAGTGTACGTTATACACAATTCATTACTCCGTAAAAAAGGCTGCCACAAGCTCGTCATCACTACACAACACTGTTAACTGTGAAAGGAAACCAATTTGCCCAACTGATAAACGTTATCAATGGTGGCCTTAGTGCAAAGATGGGCTGTATACGAAGATAACTGCTATATATAGGTAGTTCCTGTTCACATTTGGCCTCTTTACCGAATTACTTGCCGTAAAAAAGTAGCTGCTGTAAATAAGTAGTTGTTGTATACAACTAGCCTGTGTAAATAGGTAACCATATACACAAATAGCCATTTTGTGGACGCTATACACAGGTAGTTTACAGGATTAGCGTTATGCAACGAGGATACAGTGACACACAGCTAATCGCTACAAGCAGATGACTGCTATAAGCAGTGACCGGTCGCCATACATATGCCATACACTTAACATGTGTAACAGATGAGGAAAATATGAACCGACCGCAACTCACACGTTCCTAGGCGTTAGGAGGAGATCAGAGAGATGCCATTCAGCCCTGTAGATTGTATTGGAACACTTTCATTTTCTGCTATGTTTGCACGTGCTTGGAAAAGCCACTGAAGATGGTAATAGAATGTGTTTGGTGATTAAAATCTGGTTTATAAGTTTTTTATTCTTCAGATATGGAATTAGATAAGAGTAAAGTTTGTTTCTTGTATTTCATAGTTTCTAATTATTGTAGATCCTCATCAGCGTTGCCTCTAATCAACACAGTACCTAATCATTATGGTCTCTTATTTTCACAATCCTGCAACACAACAGTCTCTAATCATCCTTCCCTGATTCTCACTAACCTCATCTTTCCCCTGCCCACACGCCAAACTCCCTCCCCCTTGTCTACTCTCCAGAAGGATCCCTTCCCCCAATCCATCTATCCAATCATTCCTCACCTCCATTCCCGTACTTCCTAACCCTTCAGCACCATACCCCACACACACTTCAATTCCTTTCCATTCATGTATCACACTATCCTCACCCAGTGCCTCCTCTTCTCTCCCACCTTGCGATCACACCATCTCTCCCTCAACCCTTCCACTACCCATTCCATCACTCCACATCCAAATTCCTCTTTCCATCCTTCTACCACTAACGTCTCTTACTACTCCATTAATATACACAGTAGATTGAACATCCCTAGTGACATAACACAGCCCCTCCTGGCTCCCCACCTCTGACCCTAAGTCAATAAACCCGTTCCTGGAATAGGGCTGACACTCGCTATGTTTTCTCTACAGAAGTCCTTTTACTGACTTGACTGCCTTCCTCCCCACCCTGTATAAATTTAGCACGCACCCCGACCCTCTTCTCTTCATTTTATTATGTATCTTTTCCTCGCGTTTATTTCACTGGTCTTGCTATCTCTGTCAACTATCATTTCCTGGTCAGTTACCCCAAGCTATGGTTCCAGTAAGGACACACAAGTCTGTTCATAAATCACTTCGTCATGAAGTTCCTCTCGTGTGGTTTTCAACCCCTTTTCCCTCACCTCCCTATCATACACCGACCCAGTTTACAAATTACCATTCTTACGGGCAGCCCTCTCCTTGCTACAAGGGGCTGCTGTCAAAACCTTCACCTTACAATTCTAAAGAAAACATTTATCTCTCGGTATCCCTCCACTCAGTCTGATGTCTCGCCGGATACAACTGCTTTTAAAGGTATCCTAATATTGCATCACCCTTTCTGTCAAGCCATTCATGCTAGTGAGTGTGCACGAGTACACAGACCTGTCTCCCTCTGTATCTGCTCGTCTACCTGACCCTCTCACTCTGATGGAATCTCAACTTAATGTAATTATTCTTTTTTTGGTTCGATGCCATTCTTCATCCTGTTCACCATGCCGTCAAAACTGGCTTTCCCATTATCAATACCTTCTGTTCCAATCTCCTGTGTTCATAAAGTGTTTTGTATAATCTTATATAATTTCTCATAAGACAATTCCCTATAGTCTTCGTCTCCACCTCAACTGTCTCCTCTTTCACTCAAACGTCAAAGTAAAATTTATCATCCAGTTTTTTCTCTTGTCTCCTTAAAGTCCTCGGTTAATCTTGGGTTTCCTCTTCCTCTAATCTCATTCTTGCTCTTCGTTTTGTCTTCCCCTCCTCCCCCCTCCCCCCTCTTCCTCCCCCCTGCACCTCCCATCATGACTTCCCTGGTGACACTGATTCCATCTTGTTTATCACCTCTTTCAGTCTCTCCCTTCCCATGTTCTTTTCTACATTTACGTGATTTCTTGATCTTTACCTTTTGTCCGAGTGACAACATTCTTTATGGAGGTTTTATCTGTGCTTCGTTCTCCTAATCTTGTATTCGTATATATATTTCTATCTACACACACGCACACACACACACACGTTACGCTAAACCATAAAACAACATACATGGGAAAACGTTCAAAAGTTGCCTCAATAAAACTGATTTCAGTAAAGACAGATCTCGTTTGCATACGGGCGGCCGGTCCTCCCTCTCTCTTGGTCATCTCCTCAGGTGAGAGCAGCAGGTGTATATTGCCAGATGTGTCTCGCCACATGTGTTGATTCAGGTGTGTCTCGCCAGGTATGTCTCTCTGGATGTAAATCGTCTGTCTCGCCGGGTGTGCTTCGCTAAGTGTCTCGTCGGGCGTCTCGCTAGGCGCGTCCCTAAAGAGGAACACAGCATCATGCGTCACCGTCTCCCTGATGCAGAACTAAAATAAAGAATTGCTTCACATAACCCAAATAAAAAACGCAGAAAGAAAAAAAAAAGAGAGAGAATCAGTAGGAGAAGGAATGAGGGGTCAAACCCCGCGCTAAATTTGTTTTTGGGTTATTATGAGTCATTAGCAATGATTGCCGCGGGGCGCTGGAGGGCCAGAGTTGACTTCGCGAGTGCTGGGGTCCAGGGAGCTTGTACCCTGTAGCTGATGGCGGTGGTGGTGGTGGTGGTGGTGGTGGTCTGGCCTGAGGCCCGTGTGGTGCCTGTAGCCTCCGTGCCCGTGGCTTGTAGTTGTTGTTGAGGGCCAGGTTGATGTGATTTAGGGCTTGCAAGGTGATCGGGAGGGCTGACTTATGGACTACTCTAAACATCCAAGTGATGTGATGCGGGGTTAGCCAGGTACTAGGGGGAAGGCTGTCCCACGTTGTGGGCCACATCCAGATGATGTGATATGGGGCTAGACGAGCGACGGGGAACTCAAGCTGCTGTTCTTCAAGTAGACCGAAATTATTGAATTGAGCTAAAGGAAGATATGGTGCGAGTGGAGAAAGTAGAAATTTCTTAAAGAAAAATGAACCACTTGAGGGAAGGTAGAAAACGAGAGGGAGAGCAGGTGCTTTGATACCAGAGGGACAACGTAAGACAACAATCTATAAGCATTTGAGATAAGTTTTACTTTGAGTGAATGGTTAACAGCTGGAAACAGTGCAACAACTTGCGACAGTTTAACAACTTAAAGTATAACAGCTTGAAAAATATTTCAACTTAAGATAAAGATTAACACATTGGTACAATGTACAACAACTCGAGACAAAATATAGCAATTCGAGATAAAGTATATCAACTTGGGACAAATTTTAACAACTTAAGATATCATTAAGCACTATATAAGACTCTGGATCGGGTAAAAGACAAAAAATGTAAAGAAATAATCTAAAAGGTGATTTGTTTATGTATGTTAAATTAAATCTTTTTTTTATATTATAGAAATGTCATAATATTCAAACGGTGAAACTAATCAAAATTCTGTACATGGAAATACTTGCACTACCTACATAAGCACACACAAACACACACTGGCCTCTGTGGTGTAGTGGTTAGCGTTACTGACTATGAGTCATGGCGGACTCGCTCTGGGTCAGACCAACATGGGTTCAAATTCTGGGCGTGGCAGTCGGCACACACCCAACCTAGGTGTTCATTTTCACTTCGCGGCTGGTCGATAAATGGGTACCTGGCTTAGGCTGGGTTGTGTTTGTGTGTTTGTTTACACATAAGACCCAAGATAATGTACATGACTAAGTGACGGGTCAGCTCGAGTGCTAAATATTCTCCCCGTAACACTCACACATACACACACACACGCACACACACACACACACACATACACCCGCACGCACACATAGCTCTCCTAAACACACACATTTACCTACGTACATCCCGTCCTTAATACACACAAATCCTCCCCCACGCACCGTCCCCACACAATCTCCATCTCACTCCCACACGTTCACTCTCTCTCTCTCTCTCTCTCTCTCTCTCTCTACACCACACACTGTCCCCTCACTACTCTCTCTCTCCCTCTCACTCACTCTCTCTCACTCCCACACATACAACCCTCACCCCCTGATGCTCCTCTTACTAATCCTATGACTCTTCCTGTAATCTCTTTTCGGAGTGTCCGAAAAGCTCT
>JAYMFT010193679.1:0-25681 GCA_038088735.1 Panulirus argus
CGAATCAATCCCTTGTATAAACGGAGCAACTGTTCAGAAGAGAAAAAGTTACGACATCTAAACAGGACACCCAGTTTGTTAGAGGCAACCTTAGCTATTCCCATATGCAAGGTAAATCTGGCCAAAAATGTTTACATCTCTATTCACAAAATTTTTAGCACACATGTCTTTTACCAAACGCAACCAATAGCTCCATACCTAGACAGTCATGAAATATCCCAATTGGATTCACCTTAGAGCTGTCAAAATTGTTGTTTAACAAAAAAAACTAATTTTACTGTTCTAGGGTAACCAAGGAGTAAGCATAGTAATAAGGAAACTCATTTCTTTTTATGTCATAGACTTGGGAGTGCATTGATAAGGAGAATGTTAGGAAGAAAAGAAAAGAATAAGAGGGTAGTAGATAATGAATGTAGACAGACTGATTAGAACAAATTAGAGATATTTTATTAGTTGAATTCAAGAAATATAAGTAATGTTTCCTGCATGAGTTTTATTATTATTATTATTTTTCAGAGAATAGTGTTCCCAGTATGATTTTCAGGTTGCTTCAAATGTAGATTTTGTATTACATGAATATTATAGCAACCATTGAACAAAGCATATAGACCTGGAGCTTCCTGATTTATAGAGTTATTGTCATGGTTATAACTAAAAAGTTTCCTTGATGGGAAATTTATTAGTATTCTTCTTTATGGACTATGTGTACAGTGAGTGACATGCCTTTCCCCATAGGTGTTCATAGGAGAGTGTGTGTCTGCCAGAGTATCATATATGGAGTTGGGATTTGATGATGTCAAAGGGATCAAGCATAAGTGTTCAGGATTCATCGCCAGCACAGGTGAGAAAGTATACATATAGGTCTCACCAGCACAGGTGAGAAAGTGTACATATAGGTCATCGCCTGCACAAGTGAGAAAGTGTACAAGTAGGATGATAGAGAAAGTATTTATATTTCTGAAGATTTACAATGTAGTTTGGCAGGAAATATGATGTTAGTTGTCACAGAGATGATGGAGAGAATGCTCTACACTTTACATGATAATAATCTACCTATAATCACTAAGTCTGTTCCCATTTACATAGGGTGGATCAAATGCATATGGGTCTCCACCTTTTGTTGGGATTACTTTTGCAGAACTTGGGTCCTCAGCCCCAGTCTCACAGGCTGGAAAAGAATAGAGACACATATCTCTTTGATGTAGAATTACTACGTTGCTATCAAAACAATCATTAATCTGGAATTTACTGTGGGTTTGAATTTTGCACAGCAGCCCAGCTTTTGCACTGGAAAAGTTTATGTACTTTCATGTGTCTGCTTAACCTTTAAATCTCTGACATAGTCATTTTGATAACGATTTTGTTGTTAAATGTTGTCATTTGTTGCATAAACAATAGAATGTAATTATTTGATTTTTATAGGTCCTTGTCAAAAGGAGTGAGACAGATGAGTTTGGAATATGTAGCTGAATATTAATCTCTTGTAGGCTATTACTGAAAGGTATTGTCTTTTAAATCCATCCTTAGTTTGATCAGAATTAGAATGAATTCAGGATAGTTTTGATATATGTAATGTAAAACTACACAGTTGCAAACAATGTATTTATATATATCTAGCAAGCTAGTTTCATGATACATACCTTTGTGCTTCCTCCATGTGTATGTAAGTTTCCAGTGATGTGATCATATCTCACCTATAAATAACATGCAACTCCCCTTTCCTGTGAAGCACTGATTGCAAGACTTTATGCAACTCTTTCCCACTTCTTTCTGTATCTCTGTATGTCATATATAATCTTTTTTTTGCATTAAGATTAGTAGTGGACACAGAATCTTTGAAACTTATCACTTGACTTTTATCGCCTCACCTTCAGGAATTGAGGAGCAAATATGTTGCTCAGAACATATGCTGAAGAATTTTAGTACTTGGGTTTGGCTTTCATATAGTTAAAGCATTTACCACTTGCTTCTATCAGGGAAAGTTTAAAAAGAATGGCTTTTTATTTAGGACATGCCATAATTTATCAACTTGGGGTTTTAATTAAGATTCCACCAAACTGATAATGATATTTCACTCTAAGAAATCAGAATTTAAATATTCAAATTGATTTTGGAATCTGAAAAATTGATCAGAGTGACCAACCCACCTATTTTTTGTCCCAAAGAATGTAATTTATACATGGACCTCTGTATCTGAAATTAATTGTGGATGAGATATGTGATGCTGAGAATCTAAAACTTTCCTTAGTTTGTGATTTCCAACTCTTAACTGTAGAGGTTTATGCAGTCTTGCCAGTGTACTTGTCAGAACCAGTATTTTGGCCACAGGTATAAGAATATGAAACTGAGTTTTGGAATTTTTTGTGTGAGAGTATTCAGCAAGCTGGCATCAAACTAATGCACACATATTATACTGTTGATTCCTACCCATATTTTTAGGGTATTTGTTTGAGTAGAAACACAATTAATGTAGCAAATGATTGCCCTCACCAGCTTGACAGTTCATCATTGTGTAGATAGTAGTACAAGCAGAAACAGAATTAAGAAAAGTTGCTGGTGATAAAAACAGAGTACATATGTTTTGTAGAGAGAAGCCAGTGTAGAATTTGATAGCTTACAGGACTCAGGGTGTCAAGTTTCAGGGTAAATGGTGAGGCTCTGTTTTAAGGCTTTGGGAAAAGAAGTTGACATACAAGAATGAGTGATATGCAGGTAAGTACATTAACCAAACTTTAAGAATATTAATAAGTGGAAAAAAGTTAAGCAATCACTTGTTATGTTTTAATATATAAATCTTTCCTCAAGTAATGATACAATTCACCTACTTTATGATAGTGGAATTTAAGCGTGTAATAGTGGAATTGTTTTTAGGATACAAATATTTCATTTGGATTATCTGAAAAGCAGGTTTAGAGATTGGAATTTGAAGATAGTGGCTGGATGAGGAAGGAGGAAATCAGATAATTATGTTATGGTTGGGGTTGATATGATAAGGAATAGAGTACTTAAACCATACGGACACCTAGAAAAAATGAATTGAGAAATAAAAGAAATGAGGTGTGCAGGAACAGATGTAAAGGAAGATCCTAGTCATGACAAAAGGTTTATGTTTGGCTGTGTGTGTGGTGGGTATCTTGATGAAAGGGTCTACAGAAGCATATAGGGGTGTTGAAATGCATAACTCATCTTAGGGTATTATAGGAGAAGGCTTGCAGGATGCAGGAATAATCAGAAATGCTGTGATTATGTAATTGAATGGTCAGTGCAGTTTCTTAAAAACATCAAATATTTAGCAGGTAGTGTAACCATTTTTTATTACAGAAAAGATTGGGTAGGTAATTGAGTGAAAAATGACATTAAAGAGGCCACTTGTGATCATTAACAATTACTTTAAAATATTTTTTAGTTTAGCAATACCTAGTTTGAAAACCTTTCAAGAGCAGTGTTGATCATGCATTGTATTACTTATAGATAATGAAATAAGGTTTTAAATCCTTCATATGCATTACGGTAGTGAATTTATAAATGACATATCTTTTGCAACCTTTATCTTCACCTTTTTGTCATGCATTCATAGTTGAGTAGCGTGTGGAGAAGCTTTTAACATTTCAAATAGGCCAAAAAGCATTTTGAATCAAAGTGGAATGCTGATTTATTTGGTAGTGTGGTTTGTTCTTAACTCTGATATATCAGAGCATACCATGTTATCCTTTTAACATCAGAACCACAATTAGAAGGCCAGACCAGCAAAATTGAAAAATTGCCAATTTGTTAGAAGTTAGTTCATTCTTTCTGTGATCTCTACACAGCTCCTACTCCGTGACATGTGCAAGTACAATGGTTAAGGGAGGGAGGTTGATTATAAAATTTATGCAGTGCTTGCCAGCATATAAAGAATCTTTTTTCTGTAAGAAAGTTTTCATATGATAAATGTTTAATGCATACCTGTGATGTTTTACTGGGGAAGGAATACTGAAAGTTTTAATGTTATTAGCAAGCAGATAAATGAAAATTAAGAAATAAACTTGAAAACTTCTCTTTTAAGGAAAAGGAAAGACCAAATGCAAATTTTATCCAATTAACAAGTATCTTCTTCATTTACAGATTCCCTATGAGGGATCAAAGTTCCTCCAGGCAAGACAATGCCACTGACAAAGGAACTGCTGCATCATAGTTTTTATTATAGTTTGGGTGAAAAACCTCTGATCTTAACAGCAAAGGTAATATCCTTACCTGACTGAACCACATATAAAGCAGCAGATTTTCTCAAGTTTTAATGCTATTTTTCCTTCAAAGGAATTAACTGACAGATTTTTTTTTTAATATGAGTAAAGAATAAAGTTGCTATGTTGTATGCATGAGTTGTAAATGTAGGTTCTAACCATAGATCGTTGTTTGTATTACTAAAAGGAATATTGTTTAACCATTGTTTAGACATGTTACATATGCAAGCATAATTTCAGTAATGATCCATTTGATGATATGGAAACATCAAGAACTTGAAATTTTTTGATAAGGTGGAACACCCTTTAGAGCTTCACTTCACCTTCAAAATGGCAAACATTTAGTTTGAAAATGATCATGCATTTTACCAGAGCATAAGTGTTGGTTGGCACCTAGATGCCTAGAGTGTCATTTGGGTTTTGATGCATGTACTGTGAAACTCTTCACTAATATTGGAAATATTCTGTTTTGAAATTAATATAGAAAGCAAAAATGTCATCAGAGGAAAGCTCTGAACCTCTTGTATTCAAAGAGATGTAAGGAACAATATAGAAAACAAAGATTTTCCTCTGATATAGAGATAGAGTTTTTTCTTGGATGTTTGAAAACAACATCCCGTTTTACACACTTCCACCCTTCAAGGGTGGGTGTCCCAGGTGACAGAATTATCAGTCATAGGTACTGCATTGGTTTAATGTAAAACTCCACCAAGTTTCACAGTCGATGTGTTTTTTGATGCTATAATGCCCAGAAAAAATTCAGTGTAATGGGAGGAATGGCCCTTGAATAGGATCGTCCACAAATTCTGGGAGGATAGCTTTTTCTTATGTCTAAAGAGGTTTTTCCCTTTATAATGAAAGACACATCAGAAGTAGGCATGATTAACAAAGAGTGCATAGAACACAGGGAGCAAACAGGTAACAAAAGATTTATTGGCCTGTAACAATATTTGTAGGTCATTTCTCCATTTTATGGTAATTTACTGACTGGAATTAATCATCTGGTTTCTTTGAAACATTAGCAGATAATTATTCCATTGTTCAGTGACCCCCTGTGTGATGAAGTATTTTTTTGTATCAGTGTATCAGTAATCAGCATTAGCCTATTGCATTTGGAAATTAGATCGTTGTATACTATACTTTAAGCGTCATCTCTAACAACAGAAACTGACAAGCACACTTAACAGCTATGTATGTTGAGATTTCATCATCCACCTCCACCTAAGTCCCACAAGGTGAACTTACTCATACACCATCTGCATATTTGAACATAACCTTTGCAGCAAGTGACCCAAACTTCAAACCTACTATCTCCAGCAGCCAGTCCCACCTGAAATTATCATTTTCACTCCGAAATTGCAAACAAAGACCACTTGGAATACACTATGTAAACTCTTCTCTGACCACTTAACCCATTCTGACTACTCTTCATCTAATCCACCAAACAAACCTCTACCATAAATATGTAAAACCAGTAAAGAACTTAAGTGACTAACATTCATCTAGTACTTAGAATCCAAGCTCCGTTCCTAGACCCTGCTATCTCATGTGCCATCAGTGCTGCAGACCAAGTCAGAAAAAGGCACATGCCATGAGGGCATAGAAAATAGTATATTCCAGAATTCTTGCTGCAAGTTGCAGACCTCATAAAGCAACAAAACATGCTCAGACTAAACCACTCAGTTCTCTTACTGTTTCTATCCATTTTTTTCAAATTCTACCCAGTGTAGCTTATTAGAAGATATGAAATGTGTATATGTAAGTGGAACCCTTACTAGAAGTAAGTAAGTGATATGATGAAGTAATGATTGAACTTTAGTTTTAAGTGATAATGCATTTTTCATTAGTTAGTGCTCTTTGTATCATTAAGGTTTTATTTGCTGTGTTGACAGCTATACAGCAATTCAGTAATTAGAAGGAAAATTTTGATGTTTCACAGGAACTGGGTCAACTTCATGGACATATAATATTAACAAATTGACAGAGCAAAATATGGAAGAGATCCTGACTATTGTCAAAGAGGAGACGGGTTTTAAAATTCAAGACACAGATCAACTCTTTGTTTCCAAGATAACAGAAAAATTTAACCAGATGCTTATCACTGACCCAGGTAAGGTACTAATGTATTTGTTTATCTGTTTTATGTATCATTACTGACTTCATTCCCAATTTTCATCAGGTGGGTCAGATAAGTAGTTTATTTTTGTGTTATTAGTTTATCTGTACCGTATGTAGTTTATTTTTGTGTTATTAGTTTATCTGTACCGTATGTATTATTGTATATTGTTTGTTATTCCACATTTTCAGAGCAACAGTGTGCTTGCAAAGTCAACCCCAAACATTTTTAATAGGTTCTCAACAGTTATTTTGGAACTATTCATATTGCTTATGGCTGTCATGGAGATTAAGCAGCCAATTTTTCTGCCATCATCTATATATCTCTTTCTGTCTCTTTATATCTCTAATGCCCATTCCCTTTGAGAAGTCCCTGAAGGGGGCGGCCACAGCAAAAGTCTCCATAACTGGTGAATTCTAATGCTACTTCTTATCCTTTAGTGCCTCACCCTGAACACGCCACTGGCAGACAGCAACTTTAGCTCATTGTTTTCAGAGGCTCTTACTTAATGTTCCTGCCAGCTACTTCAACATAATGTGTACCTAATGTTCCAATCTGCTACTACTACCTAATGCTCCCAGCTCATACTTCTACATACTACTTCTACCTAATGTTTCTACTTATGCTCTTGTCTAACATTCCTACCTACTACTTATATCTATTGCTTGTAACATTTTGCCAAAAGGCAAGGTGAGTGCATAGTGCTCACCACAGGAAAATCTAGAGTTATGAAGAATGAGTTGTGTGAGTTAAATGTTGTCAAGTGTTATGTATGACAAGGAGAGATTATATGTTTGTGGACAGATGCCAGCAGTTCAACTGTGTATGAGGCAGAAAGAAAAGACAGCCACCTGGGTCAAAGGAGTGCAGCTTAACAAAACTGTTGAAGTGGTGGCTCACTACGTAGCCACCACTAACTATTCCAGTACCCATATATGTGAATATGCCTGAAAAGTACAATGGTTGCTGCTGTACAGTCAGTCCATATCTTTGTGGGTGTTTTCAGTTATATGAATCTTAGATTGTAAAGATAGGCGATGAAATAACCATTTCTCCTTTTTTTATGGAATCTAGGCAGCCTGTCCAACAGGATTGGTCTGGGTGAGCATACAGATATGAATTTGATATCCCCCTTTGGAACCACAGTGACAGAACAGTTATTGAATTCCTGTCTTCTTCCCTTCCCTGCTTAGCTCATTGCTCTTTGGATCTCTGCCTTCCACGTGCTTTCACTTTAATTAGTACTGTGGAAATGCTGACCTTCCTATTTTGACTTTTGTCTGGAATGTTTGCATCTTTTGTTAGTTTAAGCTATCTTATGGGTTTGGATAATATTAGATGAAACATTGTGGGTATTATCCTTACAGTCTTTTAGAATTTTTCTTTAACCCTTCAGAGTGATGGGTAAAGTATGTAATGGCTGTATTTGAAGGCCATACCCAACATTGTGTTATGATGTATCCTGTTTCTCAAAATTCCTAGCTTGCATATTTGTTTCTTTCGATCTTCCTTTTCATTTGCTGATTTTTTCTTTAATTTGGAAATTAAGAATTGCTATTACCCTCTCAGTATATCTCTCCTCTCTGCTGTTCTTAATTTTCCTTCATACAGGGCTTATTTAGTGATTGGGTAAATGTTACTGGAAGAAGACTAATTTGACTTTAAGGAAGCTGTTTTCTTTCTCACTTTATTTATTGTTTTGTTATTGTTTTGGTACCTTTTATCTTCTCTGCTTACTCTATATTGGAATTCTTGTAATTGAGCTCAGAAACCTGTATAGCTAATAGCACTAGTTTATTGTGCTTGCACTATGTTAGTTGATACCATCTAATACAAAAGTGTTATTAATTTGAGAGCATAGTTACACATCTGGTAGACACCTTTACCAACTCTGAAACTCAAACTTAAATGTACAGGAACTTATTTTGGCACATTATGAAGAAGAGAAAATACAGTAAGAGATAAAGGAAGCTCTCCCAGGATCCGAATGAATTTTTGTTTCTCGTGATGAGCTTTCATTACATATTTTCATTTGTGGTGTTTGCAAGAGAAGCAACTCTTTTGGATGTACTGTTCTATTCACTTATTTCTGTTTAATAACTTTTTGAATATGAATATGTAAATATTTTTAAATTCTTTTACTTTACTAAGATTTATGTAACCCAAATTTCAAGAAATTGTCATTCCCATCAAATTTTCTTTTCTGTTTCCTCAGAGGTTTCCAAAATGGTATATACTATCCGTGATCAACTAGTTTCATCTCCAATGCGCAGTGAATGTGTCAAACCTCGAGGGTTTGCCAAACAAATAAGTGTGAAGTCTCGGTGCTTTGATGCTTCCTTGGTTATAGATGGGGGCCTTTCCTTTACATTTAACGATGGAACAAGAGCACTACTTGAGATTCATGATGAAGATGCTCTTCGAACTGTCACCCTGCTTGGAGATTCAACTGAAGTGTCATTTAAGCATTAGTGAGATGTGTGAATTCTGTTTATTAGTGATCAAACTGATTTGGTTTGTACATTAAAGGTCAGTTTAAGGTAGAATGTGTGTATGAAGATAGTTTTATTATCCTAAGAACATCAAAAACATTCAAAATGAAACTGGTAGAGCACTTGGGTGGATGAAACTGGTCAGTCAGCCTGTGTTTTTATAATTGGAATAATTTATGTAAACTGTCCACTGTACTGGACTGAGATGTTATTTCTTGTGCAGTTCTGTATTATGTCTTTTAATGTAGGATATTGATCTAGTCATTTCTGCCAGGAATTCACCTTCAAATGCTAAAGTTTACTATGGTTTAGGAGTTGTTTTCCCAATAAAGAAAAGACTAAGAATTGTGGTTAATTTTGTTAGATACAACCTTATAACTTTTTTATGGGGGGAGGGGTAACACTACATAAAATGTATTATCATTTTATCGAGCGCCACTCCTTTCATTTGCACTCCATATGTCAGAGTTACCTTAGTGTAGAACAGTAGTTATTTTCTGAAATATGTAGTTTGTCACAGTATATATCACTGAGTTTAATGATCATTTAATGATTGTTTTTTATCTTTATAAAAGAATGTCTTAGCCATGTATGTGCAATTTCTTACTATGGTATAGTTCCTATAGGTTTTTTTTATACCTTTCAGTTTTTATGTACTCCATACAAAGAATATTGTTGATAGAATAACATGACATGGATTTTTTTTTTTTTTTTTTAGTAAACTTGTGTTCTTAGTACATAAGTAGTTTGAGTATTGTGAGAACTGTGTTGGGTAAACCCACACCCTACCAAAAACTTAAGTAGGATTTTCTTCACTTTTCAAAAGTATTGTTAGTTCTAGTTCAATTTGTGTAGTGGTTAACATAGTATTTGGGGAAGTGTATATTATGCTGTGCTGTCATAATGATGTACGCTTGAAAATCTAAGTCAGAACAAAATGTATTTGCCACAGTGTATCCAAATAGATTTAGTTATGACATTATGGAAATCATGAATATTTGAAATATAGAGGCATAAGTCTGTTGGTGTACATGATAAAATGTATGGGAGAGTGTTGATTGAGGGGAGGTTCTAAAGCACTGAGCAGTTTACTGAGGAGAGCATTGTGGTTTCTGGAAAGGTAGAGGGTCTGTGTGAGAAATATTTGGAGAAAGATTGACTTGTATGTGGCATTTATGGACCTGGAGAAAGCAAGAAAGCATATGATAGGGTTTTTGGTAATGGCTTATTTAAGTTACTCTAGATATTATGGGTAAATGAAAAGATATTAAATGCATAGAGGAATTTTTATTAGGAGAACAAGTCATGTATGCGAGCTGGAAGGAAGGAGGATGAGTGGTTCTTATTGAAACTATGCTTGCATCCAAGATGTGTAATGTCATCATAGCTTTATAATTTGTTCATGGACATGGTTGTCAGAAGACAAATGAAACTATGCTGGAATGGGGTGGGGAATGTTGAAGGTTAACCAAGTGCTGTTAGCAGGTGTCATGACCATGGTGTCAGACAATAGAGAGAGAATCCACAGGTTGATAACAAAGCTTGGGGTACTATATAAAAGTAGTAAAGTGGAAAGATAATGTAAACAAATATAAAGTCATGAGATGTAGTGGGGGATGGGAGTAGTTTATTCGGAATATAAATGGGGAGGAAGTGAAGCAACATAGGTACCTGGGAATGGACTTGACCTCATGGAATCATGCAGCTGAAATATGTCAGTTTTTTTTTTTCTATGTTAGTTGAGACGGCACTGGCAGCTAAGGCCTTAATCAAGGCCATCCCATTAAAGCTATACATGTATACCCTAGCCTGAGCCTGGTACCCATTTTATCGACTAACCCCTAGGGGTGGATGAACAGCTGGGTTGACTGTGGACCGGCTGCCGCAACCAGGATTCGAACCTATGCGCTCGACCCTGGGCACTTTATGAATGTGTAGAGTGAAAGGTCTGCCTGCAAGGGCAAAAATGGGTACTTGAAGTTTGTTAGATCTGACAGTGTTGTATGGATGGAATATTTGGGCCTTAAGTGCAAAGGACAGAAAAACAATGGATGTGGTGGAAATGAAAAACCTAAGGATGATATATGCTATTAGGAAGGTTGATTGTGTAAGAAATAACATTTTCAGAGACAGCAAGAATGTATTGTGATTGAGAGGGCTGATCATGGTTTACTGAAATGCTTTTGGCATAAAGAGAGGAAGGGTGAAGTGTCAGTAACAGTGGGAACAGCATCTGACGGCGAAAGGAGGCTTTCAGGTATCAGTCAGAACATTCACGAGGGTAAGAGGCATGTTTTGTATAGAAAGAATTGGAATGATGTTGTATATAGGGATGATGTACTATTAATGGGCAGAACCAGAACATATGAAGCAGTCAGGATGAATTACGGAGTTACCTGTGGAACTTGGATATGGATCATAAACCCTGGTTTTGATGTGTTATACATGACAGCTAAAGACTGGATGTTTGCAAATGAGGTTGTTGTTCATCTGCTCCTGATGCTACCTTTCAAAGGTAGGAGGATAAACATATATTAAAAAAGAATAATAGAAATATGTTGCAATTCAGATTATATATATTTTTGCCAATATTTATGATCATCATCATCCCTCATAATTAGTGCTACCTTTTTATCATGTTTTCATCCAGGATTAAATAGACTGTAATTGTGTGAAATGTTTGTAGAATTATAAGACACTTACACAGAAGACACTGTAAAAATTGTAGTGTTCTTTAATTTGTCATAAATATTCTTTTTCTGCAAGTCTTTAAATTTTTATCCAAAGTAAACTAGCTATGTAAAGATGAATGGCAAATCTTTCACAAAAGGTGAATTCTAGCATCATATGTAGTTCAGAAAATGTGAGTTGGGTTAGTCATCGTGGCAAATTTAATAACAGTGCTATCTGTCTGATGAGACTGATGAAGTCTGCATTTTTTAGGTTGTAAATTGATAAATATTGGCAGATTTAAAATGGATTTGTACATAATTTTCAGTCAAAGATAAATTAATTATTCTGTTGGTTAAGTCATAATTAGTCATCTGTTTATTTGTTTTTGCCAGAATTCAAGTTGCCCTTACAGGAAGAGATTGAGAGTGATGGAAAACTTTCTGATGCTATGATATTATTATTTGATGTAAGGCAGGTAGTAGTTAGCAGGCAGCCAAGGACCAGGGAGGTATATTACCAGTACTACCCGCCTGGGTATCGAGGGTTAGTGACAGCTGCGTAGTGTGGTTGTCAAGTTGCTGTCCTATGACCCAGGTAGCTGTCTTTTCTTTATGCCTCACCCACACGTGGACCACTGGCATTCTGTCTACAAATATGCAATCTCTCTTTTACACATAATACTTGATAAAACTTAAATTGCACACCTCATTTTTTTGTAACTCCGGATTTTCCTGTGGTGAGCACCATGTGTTAGCCCTTCCTTTTGGCAAGATGGTAAGAGCAATAGATAGAAATAGTAGGTAGGAACATTTAGGTAGAAACAGGTAGAATTAGTGGGTAGGAACATAAGGCAGGAGCTTCAGGTAGTAGTAGTCAGTAGGAACATTAGATAAGAGCCTCTGCAAACACTGCACTAGAATTGCCCTCTGCCAGTTGCCTGTTAAGGGTGAGGCAATAAAGGCTAAGAAATGGCACTAAAGTTCACTAGTTATGGAGACTCTATTGCTGTGGCCACCCCCTTGAGGGAGTTCCAGAATGGAACAGGTGTCAAAAGATATACATATAGATATATAAAGTGTACCGTTCTTGTCTTACAATAGGAAGGTTTGAAAGTAAATTCTTCAAAGACAGCACAGTACACATTACACAACTTAGAAACCTGAGAGCAATATTTTTTTTAGATAATCCTCCTCTTGTATTTCATTTACTAAAAGATGGAGAAGAATTAGGAGCCAAGTAGGGAGTGTTCATCCTCTGCTGAAGCGGGAAACTGCAGTCAGGTATAATAATAATGATAACATTATATATATTTATATATTTTTTTTTTTTTTTTTTCTTTTTTTTTTTCCCTACATATTCACCTTTTCCAGCGTTAGCAAGGTAGCGTTAAGAACAGAGGACTGAGCCTTAGAGGGCAAAATCCTCAATTGGCCGCTTCTCTGTTCCTTTTTTGGAAAAGCAGAAACTGGAGGGGAGGATTTCCAGCCCCCGCTCCCTTCCCTTTCAGTCGCCTTTTACGACACGCAGGGAATACGTGGGAAGTATTCTTTCTCCCCTATCCCCAGGGATAAAGAGGGGAGCTTAGAGATAAGACCCCGTTGCTACACCGTCAAAAGCCTTAGATATGTCAAGGGCAACTACACTTGACTCCCCAAAACCTTTCAGCGATGATGACCAGACATTAGTAAGATAGGAAAAAATATCACCAGAGGATCTCGCCTTACTGAAGCCATACGGGTGATCAGAGAGAAGAATGTGATTTTCGAGGTGTTAATGGATGTGGGAGTTGAGGAAGGATTCAAAAACTCTGAAAATGGTGGATGTCAAAGCAACAAGACGATAGTTAGAGGGGTCAGAATGGTCATCCTTCTGAGGGATGGGATGGATCAAAGCATGTTTCCAAGGAGAAGGAAAATGTTGGTTTTTAAACAGAAACAGAACAGACGAGCAAGCATAGGTGCAAGTTCAGAGGCACACTCTTTCAATACTTGTGGATGGATGCCATCAGGACCGTAAGCTTTGCTTGTATCCACAGAAAGAATCGCGTTTCGGACAGTCCGAAAAGAGATTACGGGAAGAGGCATAAGACTAGTAAGAGGAGCATCAGGGGCTGAAGGAATGTTAATCATCTATGGTGGAGTTAGAGGAGAAACGGGAACCAAAGGGAGTTGCTTTGTATAATTAAGCATAAGAGAAACTCATACAAAGAGCGCAAGTCAAGCAGCAGTCAACATGACAAAGAAATCCTTATGGAATTAAAGTGAGATTATGGGTAGAATACCGGAACCAACCATCGAAAAGGACTAAAAATGTAAGAATGTGAAAGAATACGAAAGAATTCTTTAAATTCATTAGAAGCAAGGGCAAAATCGAAGATTTTACTGGTCCATTAGTAAGTGAAAGTGAAATCTTAACAAGCAACAAGTTAGAAATGGCTTCCTTTCTAAACAAGAATTTCAATCCAGTGTTTATTATCGAAAATTCCTCGAATACACCACAAGTACGAACCGTATTTCTGGACACCGATAATGAAAAATTGGAAATGCAGAATAGTGAACGCTATGACACTAAATCTGAAGAAGTCATTTGATCCAGATGATATCAACTTGAGAATGCCAAAATAAACAAGCTTGGCAAATAACCTCCCGTTCACAAGATATTCAAAACATTACTACACGAACAGAAAGTGCCAAAAGATTGGAAATTCGCTCGTGAAACATCAGCTAACAAAGAAGAAAAAGGCCATTGGAAATGTAATTCGAACGTCAGTCCTATCAGCCTAACATAGGTCCCAAGAAAATTGTTAGAAAAAATAGAGAAAAGATATAGTTCAGTTCTTGTAAGATAAAAGACTTGTAACCGACCATCAACATAGACACCGAGATGAGAGCTCATGTTTAAAATAATCAGAGAATTCTTCACCTTATTTTTGACGACTAGAACTCCAGTATTCCGACTGATCTATACTCAGTCTTTCGAAGTCTCCGAAAATGTACTACATGAAAGATTCCCGAGTTAGATTAAGCTCACATGTTAGAAAATCGAACTTATGCTTGAAGAGTGGACTGGCTCACAAACAGAAAAAGATAATTAGCGTTAAATGGGAAAACGTCTCGACTGTCTTCAAGCGCCAAGCAAGGTACCGCATGTTGTGTATCTAAGATCCATACGTGTCGTTACCTGCATCAACACTGAAGACAGACTTCATCTACAGAATGTCGAAATTCGTCGATGACACGAAAGGAAGACAGCTTCAAGATTTAAAGTGATTAAACAAGCTGACGTATGGATATGGCGAAGGCAAATGCACTTTTGCACCAAGTATTGGCATTAAATATACCGAGACAAAAATAAAGAACTCAGAGTAATTTCACTGGAGTAATTCGACTCTTTAGTTCAAGATTAGTACACCCATCTTAATCTCTTTATCCTCGATCGTATGACACCCAGTGCAGAGTCCCATGCGGTTCAGTATATGGACTATCTTGCGGGAACCTGTCATTCTCCTCAAAGGTGTTGCGGTGGTTTCCTCAACCCACTGGCACCAGCATACCGTACTCCACGTGATGAAGACAGAATCCTATAACGAAACTGTTGGTTTATTTGGACCTGAGAAAAGCTTCTACAAAACTTTAATCAAAGTATTCAGAAGATTCGCCTGATCGTTCCTGGAATCGTTTATGGTTAAGGTCGAGGCTAAAGCCAGAAGATTCTTGGGTTTGAAGAAAGGCATGTCTTAGAATGTTCGTAGATTCCATATGGTTGTAGATATGCCTCCGAAGTGCATCCATTTTTGAAGTCTGGATTCAGAATAACATAAAACCTTTTACGTTGCTTTGCTTCTCTAACTATTCTTAAATCAGAGTGGTCAATAATTTTACTCATATACGTATTCTACAGACGTAGATGGTTGCCCATTTTCATTTCCGACTTCACTGTCAAATTGCCTGCAACATCGTCGGTGCAGTGATACAAGATTTCTTGACGTTCTTAGTCTATAACAGATGACAGTATGTATAATGCAAGTGATTCAGAAGCATTTGTTATTGCCCGGTCCTGAATGCTCGGTGCTGGATTTCTCTTTGAAAGAAAGGTATTTGCCCCGATATTCTCCTTTGCATTCATGATGACAGCGAATCTCTTTTGTATGAGATCCAATATCTACAATCTTGACCAGCGTGGCATCATCCTAAAGAACTGTTGCAGTTTTCTTCACATTATTCTCTGGACTATCATAGTCACATTTACCCAAACTTTGCTTTCCACTTCCTTGCGCGACCTTCCACAGAAAATATATTCTCTGGGAAACACACCAGCCGTGGATGCTGAACTTCGCTACACAAAATCATTTGTTCACAACATGGATGAAGAGTAGTGCTTGAATCTTTTCTGATTGCTGTTGTAAGTTCCTTTTGCAGAGACTGTGGTAGTCAACACTGTGAGAGGTTGTGCTTTTCAGGTTACAACAAATGATGTAGTTTTTTTTTTTAAATTGATGCATTTGGCTTTCTAGGACGACTTTTGACTGAAGCCTGAACTGAATTTTCTGAAATGAATATGTTCACTTCTAGATTACAGACATCACAGTCATGCAGTGTGGATTATACACATATTGTCTTTCCAATAGAGAAAGAGATTTATCATTTTTTGGTACAATGACCAGGCAAGATACCCATCATGAAGTGTTATCCTAGGTGTGATAGAATTTTCTTAGCAGTTTTATATTAACAGTCTATTGCGAAATATACTAAAACTTGACCAGAATTTGCTTCAAACTTTATATTGATTTGTTTTATCCCGGGAAACTTCCTTCCTATGTCTGTACTGCTTTCCAGAATCATATGAACATGGACAATAAGTAAGACCTCGTGTTAACCGTTTCAGTCACAAAGTTCAGAAATGATCTTAGATCCGTAATGGATTTAATTTCTGAGTCAATTCCAGCACTGGTGACGTGAAGGAATCCACGTCCTTAACTATTCTTAGAAAATACCCATGTCAAAGATATTAATACACACGAAGTTACCGTTGGACCAACATACTTGCTTGGCGTTTACTAGTATAGGTTAGGTCTGGTTTGTTTCAGTTCATGCTAGATCACGATAGGTTTGGTTGATTTAAGTTAGGTTCGGTTAGTTTACATTATGGGCTAGGTTACGTTAGGTTTGGTTTGGTTAGTTTAGGTTAGGTTGATTAAGGTTTGATTATGCTTGGTTACATTACGTTAGATTACGATAGGGTTTATTAATAAAAGTTAGGCTATGTTAGATTTACTTGATTTAACTTTGGTTAATCAAGGTTTGCTTAGTTGAGTTTAGGTTAGGTTAGTCTTGGTTAGTTTAGTTAGGTTATGTTTGGTTAGCTGCGTTTCAATTAGGATAGATTGTGCCAGATTAAGTTTGGTTAAGTTTAGTTAGTTAAGATTAACGTATAATATGCTAGTATAGGTTTAGTTAAGTTTAGTAACTTTAAGTAACGTCTGATTAGATTAGGTTTAGCTAAGTTAGGCTAAGTTTGCTTAGTTTAGGTGATGTTAGATTTGGTGGTTTTGGGTTATGTTTGGTTAGTTTATGTTAGGTGAAAATGTAAAGAATTCAAATGAATTCAAACAATATCAAGCTACTGGGTCTTAACGAGACAGGTTGTGGTAGTTGAGATCAGTGTCGTAAGACTAGAGAGACAGGCAGACATTTCCAAGAAAATTCTGTAAATTTTTCATGTAATTAACGAGGTGCAAATAATGACACTGGCGGATTTCAATCGAGATATCTGTCAAGTCTATTTTTTAACCATATACGGTATCGTCCACCAGCTGGGGGACTGGTACCACCTTTCCAAAGGGGACGGGTGAACAGGATTCAAACCCAAAACCTGAAGGTTGGTAGTTAATCAACCATTCATCTACCAAGCTACCCGTTAATCTTCATATATTATACTATACTTGTACATATAATACAGAGTACTCCCGGAACCATTGGTGATTAGTATTCCCCACAACTTGACCTTAAAAACACTTACTAGGCACAAGTCGTTCTGGCAACACCTCACCATATTGATCTAACCGCCAACCGAGGCGCTTGTGTTTCATAAATTGAATTATTCTTACGTCTGATTGGAGATTAAACACTTCCTTAACATCATTGCTCTAAACTTCATACGGTATAATTGCCTAATTTACTTTGAAAATAACGCTGACAATGGTAGATGCGCTTAATAATTCTTGCGTTTGATGATTAGCTTGCTATAACTGTGGCCCTTTTTTAACGTCTACTTGAAAATGAATTGAATTCTTTCTTCCTCAAATTCATAAATGTATTCAGATCTGAAATTTATCAACATAGTTATGCATTCTGTAAAAACTGTTGCGCATACGTAGTTCTAGGGCCCAGCAGAACACTGCAGTACAGGTTATTGGGCCTCTGTAACCATCCAGTCTCAATCCCGGATACAAATATTCTGGGTTAAATATCAGACCAACTTGAGCAAGGCCCCAGACAGGAATGTCAACTGCCACACAACCTAATACCATAATAGTTATCAATAATTTTGAATCAATTTTCTGGGTTTTCCAACCACTTACCTTCTCTCTCTTGACATGCGTATCTCTCTGACAACTTCCACCCAACAACTGATACATACCATCATCGCAACTTTTTCACAAGAATCAAAGAAATGAATATATTTTAAATCATGGAACTCGTGTGTGGCAGGGAAATAATTACTTCCCTGTTTCACGTTCTCTCAGCCACCCAAAAGACAAAATGAAAGTCAAGTTGATTGATCAATATATATATATATATATATATATATATATATATATATATATATATATTTATTAATTTGGGAGACAGGTGACTGAGAGGGTGGCTGCACGTACAGAGCATCTGACTGGGGAGAATCAATGTGGCTTCAGGAGTGGTAGAGGACGTGTGGATCAGGTGTTTGCTTTGAAGAATATGTGTGAATAATACTTAATGGAAGAGAGGGCGTTTATGTGGCAATTATGGACCCGGAGAAAGTGTGTGCTAAGGTTCGTAGATATGCCTCGTGGAAAGTGCAACGAATGTATGGTGTGGGAGGAAAGACGCTAGATGCAGTGAAGAGTTTTCATCGGAAGAGTAAGGGGTGAATGTGAGTAGGAAGGGAGGAGGGTGAGTGGTTCCAAGTAATGGTGGGTCTGCGTTAAGGATCATAGCCTCTTAAATTCTCTATGGAGAGGGTGTTGAGAAGGATGAATGCCAAGGTCAGTGAGAAACGTGCGGGTGACATCGCTCTGGAAGCAGACTTGATTGAGAAAGTGCAGAAACTGGCGTTTGAGTTTTGGAAAGTGTGAAAGAGGAAGCTGAGAATTGATGTGAATAAAGGTATGGTTTGGAGGATTAACAGGAGACGAGACAGATTGGTTTGAGTGTAAATGGGGAGAACTTGGGGTTAGTGGAGTGTTGTAGATACCTGGGAGTGGACGTGGCCGTGGATGGGAGCTGAATTACAATATAGAGTGGATAAGGAAGAGAGAGAGAGAGAGAGAGAGAGAGAGAGAGAGAGAGAGAGAGAGAGAGAGAGAGCAAAGTCCTGGGTTCACTGAGGAACATGTGAAAAGCCAGGTCACAGTCTCTGATGGCTGATGGTACTGTATGACGCTCTATGGCTGAGAGTCTTGGGCCTTAAATGCAAAAGAACGGGAGAGGTTAACTGTGTTGGGAATGAAATGTTTGAGACCAATATACGGTGCGAGGAGGATTGGTCGTGTAGGGAATGATAGTGTAAGTGAGAAGTGTGGTAGTGAGCGGAGTGTGACTGACAGAGCTGAACAGGGGTTGTTGCAATGGTTTGAGCATGTGGAGAGGATGAGTGAGGAGAGACTGATTGAGAGGAATTGCTTTGCAACGGGGAAGAGGAGACCAAGAAGGGAATGGAGGGATAGAGCGAAAGAGGCTTTGCGTGATCGTGGCCTAAATATGCAGTAGGGTGAGTGGAGTGCAAAGGATAGAACGAACTGGAGCGAGGTGCTATACAGTGGGCGACGAGCTGTCAGCGGGCTTTAAGCAGAGCATATGAAGTGGTCAGGGGAAACCATGGCGAGGTCTGTGGGACTTTACTGGGAAAAGGGGACTCTAGTTTCGGTGCGGTATACCTGACAGTAGAATCTAGACGCAAGCAAATGAGGCCGTTCCTTGTCTGTTCCCGGTATTACATCGCTAGTGAGGCAAACCATACACACACACACACACACACACACACACACACACACACACACACACACACACACACACACACTATCTCTCTCTCTCTCTCTCTCTCAGCCAAAGACACATCACCGGTCTGCGTGTAAGTGACCGTGTTCTCCTTGGGTGGGTAACTCATCACGCCGCGTTACATGCCTCCCGCCTCATCCCTCTCCTCACGCTTTCCCCAGCTCCTGCGGCGTACTTCCTCATGCTCCTCTTCCCTCCCTCATTTTCCTCCATCCTCTTCTTCTTCACACTCTGTTCCTTTCCTCCTCTTCGTCTTCCTTCATACCTTTCCACTTCCACCGCCTCTTTACACTCTTCCTTCCCCCAGTTCCTTTCCCTTCCTCACACCCTTCTTAGATCCTCCTCCTCCTCCTCCCCCCAGTGTTTTCTAAGGAGTGTGGAGTCCCTCGGGTGGTGGGTGCGAAGATTGAAGCGAGAGAGGCTCCCCCCACTTGTGTGTGTGTGTGTATGTGTGTGTGTGTGTGTGAGGAGAGAGAGAGAGAGAGAGAGAGAGAGAGAGAGAGGGACAGAGAGAGAGAAGTGAGGGAGGTGGTCAGAGCCTCGTCCTCCTCCTCCTCCTCCTCTAGGGCAGTTGTTCCGCCCTCCTTCAGCTTTCCGGGGTCTCCGTTGCCTCGGGCGACGGCTGGAAGACCATGCCTTAGAGGAGGAACCCCCCCCCCCTTGCCCACGCCCACAGGACACGCAAGAGAGAGGAGGAGGAGGAGCATACGTCCCTCTTAAGACACGCCTGGAGGAGCCGTCCGCAGGATACGCCCTCGCAGGACACACAGGAGGCTACGCTCACACGAGACGCGCTCCCGAGGACACGGCGACAGAGGGACGTGCTTACACAAGACACGCCTAGAGTAGGTGTCTGTACAGGAGGCGTCTTCACAGGACCCCGGGCCCTGGGGACTCGTGTACGCATCCTGGCGGGGACGCCTTCATGCACAGGACCCTGAGCATGATCTGACGACACACACACACACACACACACACACACACACACACACACACACACATTGAGCATTAAGAGGGTGCAGCGTAACCCGGGGGCTGTGATATAACTGGGAAAGCTACTTAAGAGCAGATTTGTTCTTACAAGGGAAGGACTTATCGATAATGAGGGAGACGAGAAGATAAGATCGTGAGGATTAAGGATCAGGGATATCTAAAGGCGGCACGTTTTTTAGCGTTTTTGTGTTTCCTCTTACGGTAGACGATAGCTGCAGTGGTGTCTACGTCTTCCCAGTGCGAGCTGTCGTAATATCCAGGGAACGTTTTCTGAACGCTGAAAACGATAGAATGGGATATAATTTCCGTCACCCAAGTATCGTAATGGAGGTGTATTTTAACCTCCCGGGGCCGAGTTAAGGTGTCGTAATACCAGAGTAACGTTACGTTTACGACAGACGGTAGCTACCGGGTATTGATGAATATCCCCGGGTGGGTATCGTGGTAGTGTCGCCTGCAGATCTCGTAGGGGCCCGTCGCGATACCCGGAGAGCGTTGTTTTCTCTCTCTCGGACGATAGCTACGGCATACTGGTGCCTCCCCGGGGTATCGGGTATCGCAGTGGTAATGTCAGTGTGCCGTAATGTCCCTGTTGTGGCTCATGGCATTAAAACTTTGTTAATCGTTACCTCTGATGTTACGTTAGCTCGGTCCAGAATTTTCAGAAAATGATTCTTTTTTTTTTCCTATACACAGTAGTAGTTGTGGTGGTGGTCGTCGTCGGCGAACTGTTCTGGCAACCATTTTTGTATTTGCTGTTACGTGGAGAGCGTAGTTATGAAACGCATTGAAGTATATTGGGGAAAAAAAAGGAAAAAAAAAAAAACTGAACGCGTTCCATTTTACAGGCCGTTGCGAAGGTTCGCTGTCTCGTAAGCTGACAATATTGTTTGCTCTTATAAACTTATGCCCTTGTTTGCTGGGTCGTAAAGGCGCGTTTTGTCTGCTGCTCGGCCCTGAACGCATTAGTGTTTACTGGCGGCCTGACATCGTTGTTTGGTGTCTGGTAAACTGACAGTATTATTATTCATTTCGTGTATCAGGAACTGAGGTTGTTTGCAGTAACGTAAACTGCCGTCAGTGGGCTGTTTGCCGTGCCGCCGTCACGATGATCTGTAGAAAGCTTAGTTTTTTTTTTTTTTTCTATTTTCAGAACCCCACCTTGTTTGTTGTTATTCTAAGCTCACGCCACGGATGGCGCGTGAAGCCATGCGTTCTCTTTATTTGCCGTTTTGAAAACAAACACAGTTGTTTGCCGTATCATAAGATGCCTTTATTGTTTCTCATTGTGTAGACTTGCGTCCCTATATCTGTTGTGTTTGAGGCTGGGGTCGCGCTAGCAGACCCCCCCAAGTGTTTGCTGTGTTTTAAGGGCATCACCGGAGCGTTGGCTGTGTCTTGAACAGACCCTTGGTCTGCTTGTGGTAGCATATCGGTGTAAGCCCTTGGCCTGATATGTGGCCTTAAACCCTTGTGGTCTAGTCTTTGGCCTGATGTATGGTCTTTAACCCCCCCCTGTGGTTTGGTCTTTGGCCTGAACTGTGGCTGGTCTCCGATCGTCTGGCCTCCGTTGGCCTGATACGTGGTCTTATCCCTCGTAGATTTAGTCTACTTTGACCCCGATCTGTGGTCAGACCTATCATGGTTTGAGGGTGTCTCGTGCTTTAACTCGTCCTTTGATGCAGCACGGCGTGATCTCGTGTGATCTCGTCTCCTTAGCTCTCCTCCTTAGCGTAACATATCGTGTCCTCGAGTCATCTGAGGGGGTGTTGATTTGAACGTGGTCTCCGGTGATCTCCCGTGCCCCAATTCCGAGTATGGGATTTTTTTTGTTCCCTCATGCCACCTCCCTCCCTTGACTGTCCATCTCGGAGTTTCGTCGTGTGGCCTCCTGTATATTCCCCGTGACTTCGAGTCCCGGCCTCGTCTCGTGCGTCCTCGACCTTGCAATTTAACCATCGGACTGACTCGACTACACGGGCGAAATCATGCCCTGTAGTAGTTGTGGCCGGGGCCGAATATGTCTCGCCCAAGAGACGAGAACCGTTCTGCATTTTTGTAGCGTCTTAAGGAAGGTTCGTGTGTGTGTGTGTGTGTGTGTGTGTGTGTGTGTGTGTGTGTCGGTCGGTTCTTTTAAAGAACTAAGGCTGAAGGTCATCGGTAAATTCGTCCTCCATTTTTAGGCTTCCCTTCTCTCCCTCTGACTTTATTAAAGCTGGGAGCATAAATCCCCGCCTCCCGTCCTCTAGTTAAAACATTTAGCGTTATTGTTCGCCTTTAATCGTTTTTCCCTTTTTTTTTTTGTAATTTTGGGGTAAAATCTCGTGCAGTTGCCCTCGTCTCTTACCGCCCCTTCCATAACCCCGGGTAATGAGTTAAAATGAGGGACTTAAGGATGGGGGAGGGATGGGAAGGGGATGGGAGTGAGGGGGGGGGGATATAAGAAGGGAAGGGATGTGGAGGAGATAAATGAGGGGGAGGGGGAAAAGAAGGTGGGAGTTTGAGCCATGATGAAGGGGGTCGGAGAATCAAGACGTGGTGGGGGAGGAGGAGGGAGAGAGAGAGAGAGAGAGAGAGAGAGAGAGAGAGAGAGAGAGAGAGAGAGGGTTACTGATAGAGATTCTTGTCTTTACTGGGTTTAGGGCAGGTTTAGTTCCCAGCCGACTGGTTTAACCGTCCTTATCCACCCCTGTCACACACACACACACACACACACACACACACACACACACACACACACACACACACGCCCATCTGGTCATCAGCAGTGCCGCCTGGACACCTACCTCACACCTTCCCACTGACACCACACCTCCCACTGTTATTCTCACCACTAGACCTCCACCCACAACACCATTGCTCCCACCACAGCACCACCACCTGGCCAGTTCCCACACGTAGGTTCCTTCGGGCAGCCTGACACCTCAGGAACACTTGATTAATGTACCCTATTGATTATCTGCTGTCTACCGGTCTATAGAGTTTATGACTAAAGTTAGACGCACTAGACCCCTACCTGCCTTCGGAGTAAGGCCTAGTTTCACGCGTGTGCCGACGGAGTCTATGGAGACTTCGACTTCATTATAGATTTTGGAACCTATTTACAAGGAGATGAGGGCTGAGTTTCCATAATTTTGAATACATTAGGGCGAGGAGAAAAAGGTATTTTGATAATGGCCGCCGTTGTCGAGGGCGTTTTGGGTCGCCCACGTCATTTGCAGTGCGTCAGGAACAGTAAGCCCGGTGATGTCTCCCTTGGTTCCGGTCATTGTTTGATGTTTGTTGTTGGTTTGTGTTTGTTGTGTGTGTGTGTGTGTGTGTGTGTATGTTAGTACCGGCGGCGCGGAGGCCACACAGTTATCCAGTGTGTGGTATAGTGGTAGTGGTGAGGTGTGGTTTCCGAAGCGAGCGAGTCTTCTCTCGTAAAGGTGTAATGGCTTACACATACTGCCGTGTGTGTGTGTGTGTGTGTGTGTGTGTGTGTGTGTGTGTGTGCATACGCCGTTGTTGTAACCGGCACAGCTGGTTTAGCGGATACACTCTCACTAGTACACAGGCTAATGTACAAGAAATAGACACACATAGAGATAGACCTAACAGACAGACGTTAAAGGTGGGCACACAGACCGTAAGACATAGCCTAAGACAGACAGACAGACAGACAGACAGATTTCAAATACATAAGGAAATATTTAGCAAGCTGTTCGTATCCTGAATAAGACCATAACTAGAGAATGCATCTCAAGTTTGGCCACCGCACCTTAAGAAGCACCTTGAGCTAATAGAGAAGGTCCAGAGGAGGGCAACAAAGATGGTGCCAGAATTAGGAGAACTGAGTTACAGTGTTTAAAACATGTTGATGACGTGCGACAGCGACCAGTTCTTCGAGAGATGTAGGGATAAAGCAGCCGAAGGACGTAACATGAAATTAAACCAGAAACATGTTAAAAAAAAAAAAAGTAAAGATTTACTTTTAATAGTATAAGTGTGTTCGAGTAAATGGAGCAGAATGACTTAAGACATGGTTGATGCAGACAGCATACATGAATTTAAGAAGTTGAACGATAGTAGAGAATTTTTTCAAGTGACGGGGATCCCCACGAGTGTAAAACAAACAGGTACTTACAGACAGATGGACAGAGAAACAGACTGACAGTCACATTAGAACGCAGTTCAAGCCTTTCCCAAATATACCCTCCAAAAACGCGCAGAAACTCGACATCCATTTTGTACAGAAAGAAAGAAAAACGTTGTAGATATTTATTTCCGGACATGGTTAGGTTCTGAGATGTTTCGGACAGTAATACGCATCGCAACAGATGTGTTCACGAGAAGAATTAATCTCTTTCGGAAGGCTGACGAAGAGGCTTGACGACAGTTGTCTCCTTTTTTTTTTTTTTCTTTTTGACATCTTCCTCTCTAGGACGAAGTGGAAGTGGGTCGCCCCTCCCGAGCCTTTCACTCCTCAGTGCATTGGTTTCCATAAACGCAAGTAAGGCCGGAATTTATCGAGGCGACGTGCGGTAAGTCTCTGTTAAATAAATGTAGATGGCGCGCGCGCAGTAACTCTCAGCAAAATAGATGTAAAAGATTCGAACCATAAAATTTGGCTACTCGAACATATGTATATTTGGTGGCACCCCCCCCACCCGTCTGTGCTGAGAGGAAGGGGGAGGGGTCGTGGGTTTGCTCCAGCTTGGAACGCCCCTCCCTCTCCAACCCCCCAAATCCCCTCTACCTTCTCCCTGGCTGTGATGGATCTTCAGACGTACACAACTGACTAACTTATTTAGGGAATGCCCCGCATTTCGCCAGGTAACAGATGAACCGCCGTCTCGATGTTATCGGGCGAAATGTTTTTTTTTTTTTTTTATGTTGAAGGCTCCAGTCACGGACAAAAGTCCACATCAAGGCCGGGCCCTAATTGAA
>JAYMFT010193680.1:0-11810 GCA_038088735.1 Panulirus argus
ATCCACGCCCCACAAACCTTTTCGTGGTTTACCCCAGACGCTTCACATGCCCTGGTTCAGTTCATTGACAGCACGTCGACCCCGGTATACCACCTCCTTCCATTTCACTGGGAGTTCTTAGAGTTTTATTTAGTTTGCGTTTTATCTATACATGTGGCACGACTATTTCGTGGAGACAATCCACCTCATCAGGTGCCAAATCTTAATAAAGTTATTTAAATCTGACATCACACCGGAGGCAACGTCCTCCCTCTACCTTCATAGACACCACATTGGCCTGACCCACTGTGACCGCTGAAAGGAGAGAGAAGATTGATTAAGGACGTTTTGATGGAGGGGGTTGACCTGGGTGGCTCGGTGTGTCCAGGCCCACTTTTTTATATTTTCATTTTTTGTCAATTCTCTCATAATGATTTGGTTGATGATAGAATGGGCTTTGAAGTTACCTGGGGACAAATTAAAGTTCTTAGTATTAGCAATCAAAATGGCTTCAGTGATATTACGTGTTGCGTAATCTTCAGAGGGATAAAGAATATATGTGTTATTGAGGTCTACTGGGTGATCGTTTTCATGACAGTGTATAGCGATCGCATTATTATTGTAGTCACCTTTGCGTACTGATTGCTTGTGGCAGTAACATCTCTCGGTTACAGTTTTTCCGGTCTGGCCAGTGTATAAGTCATTATATACCTTACATTTGATAGCGTAAACACTCCCAATTGTTGGTTGATTTGGTCTACTTTTTATTGAGGTCTTTCTGATTGTGTTATTGTACTGGAAGGCAACATTACAAACATTGTTCTTTAGTACACTTCTAAGATTAGCTAAGTTGGGAGAATAGGAAGAACTACATATTTAGACCTATCCTCATTTATAACATTTTTGTTACTGGGTTCATAGAATGTCTTCCTAGCTTTCCAGTACGCTTTGTTCACAAACCAATTAGGGTAGCATAACTGCCTATATATACGTCTTATATGACTACATTCATCTATCAATAATGTGGGATCACATATCCTTAGTGCTCTTAAAATCATGGACATAACTACAGACATTTTTATAGAATAATCGTGCACTGAAAAATAATGAATATAGCTTTCAGAGTTGGTAGGCTTCCTGTAGATATCAAAGGACAAATGATCAGATTCTCTTGTTATCAACACATCATGAAAGGGTGGTTTGCCTTTTTTCTCCCATTCCATCTTGAATTTAATGGTGGGATGGGCATTGTTTAATTCATTAAAGAAAGTAACACAATCCTGGGAAGATGGCCACAAGGACAACACATCATCAACATATCTGAACCAGGCTTTCGGATGATTATCAATTGAAATTAAAACTTGTCTCAAAATATTTCATAATTAAGTTACTAAGAATAGGGCTAAGTGGATTGATTACCCATAGCAAGACCAAATTTTAGTCTATAGAAATTACCTTCATCATCTTGAAAAACATTGTTGGAGACGCAAAGCTCTAACAAGTCAATTAAAGTTTCAATGGGCAGGGGCAAGGCAGGACCGAGCTCAGGCAATTTTCACCTCAGATATGGTATGGTTTCATCAATGGGGACTTTAGTGAAAAGTGAATTCACATCGAAGCTGATGAGTCTATGGTCAGGCAAATTAATGTTCTTACTTTATGGAGATATTTATCCCTGAACAATGCTAAGATGTTTGGATAACCATTTTGATAATTTATAACTAGGGGAATTAACAGATAATTGGTCTGAGGGGACATCCATCTTTATGAGTTTTTGGGAGCCCATATATATAGGGTAGAGAGGGATTAACCATCTTTACTGCCTTCAGAATGTCCGGGTGCTTATTTAACAATCTAAGTCTGGAGTTGAAAGACGTTATCTTATTATTAGGAGGATTAGAAGTCAATGTTTCATGTTTCTGTATCTCTTAAAAGATCCTGGAGTTTATACCTATAGTCCGCTGTATTCAAAACAAACTGGCTGGTCTTCTCAGATTTTGTGATGTAAATATCTTCATTCTTCCTTAGGTTTTAATGTCTCTGGAATCTCTGGGGCGTCACTACACTTAGAATTTTGTTTTCACTAACCAAGGAATGAATATATATGTGTATATATATATATATATATATATATATATATATATATATATATAATTCTGTGTGCTTCCTACCCTGAGTCTACTTACCTTTATGGGTTTCCCACATCATTCAAAAAGCAAGCACATCCACACGGCAAATACTTGGTTTATAAAGTGTGGTGTTTAGTGTCTGTCTACATGTGGAGAAAGTGCAACTGAGAGTTAAGTTTTCAGTGCCTTGTCACTAATAGATGCATCATGGTCATATATGGTTTATGGAGGTACTGAATTTGTTTGTTGTATTGTTAGGCTGTATTGTACTGAACGCATATAGGAAAGCGTAACGTGTTTGTGTGGGGAGTGTGATTTCAGATGGATTTATTTCTGGTAGTGGTAATTCATGGAGAAAAATGTGGTGGTAGGGGTGTTTAATGCTTGTCGGGTTGTGTGTGTGTTTGTTGCGAGTGGAAGGGGGTCAGAGTCGAAGTTGCTTTAGTAATGCAAGGGATAATCTATTTCTAATAGCTGGTTGTGCATGATTTGGGTAAGGGGAGAGTTAAACTGTTGCAAGGGAATTAAGTGTCGTGTAAATGAGACAGTAATGAGATTATTTCATCTTTGTTGGTTAATGTTCTTGAATGTCAGGCATCCGATGACTGTTCGAGTGCTCTATTTGTAGTGTGGTCTGCAAGGAGTTGAGGCAGTTTAGGATGCAGCAGATGAATTGTATGTAAATGATGCTATTATATATATTTATATATATATACGTACAAGCCCATCCATTCTGAACATTAATCATTCCATAATGTACCAATTATCCCCCTTCCACATACAGACTTTCCCTTTGTCCAATCCATTTCAGATATCCAAGCCACAGTCTTACTCCCACCTTTTTCACTTAACCCATCACATCTTTCTTCCTCAATCACCCCTCACACAGTTCTACAACCACTTCTAACACATATACCCTCTCCAGTCCTATTTCATTTAAATCCCCTGCCTTGCAACCAGTTAACACCATCGGTACTTAACCATCAAGGACACCACCTTTACCTTCACAGTAACCTCTTTTATACTCATCGCACCCCTTGACCTTAACGCCCTATTCCATCCTTTAGCTTACTTCAGTATCCATGGTTCCTTACGATGCATAGTCCACTCTAAGGAATCAAAACAATCCACTTCCAGCCTCACTCCATTTAATCTCGCATGCTATTTGCGACAAGGGAACTGAACAAAAAGCTGTTTATAAAACACAACTGGTATCAGACTTCCGAGAAATTCCGGAAGCTGGTTTTGGGAGACCGAAGTGTTAAAGCTTGCAGTCGAGATTAAATTAAAGATAATGAGGTGCAGTTGTAGGTCAGAAACAAGACCACAAAACTTAGATCATGACATTAGATCATGACAAAGTAGATTTCAGTATACCAGTGTGTGGATGTAACAGTAGTTGCAACTATGGTGGGGGAGCCAAGAAAGTGGGGACTAAGACCTAAAAGCATATTTTAGTGTGTGGAAGATAAAGTTGGCATCTGTAAGGACACACGATTGTAACTGAACACATCACAAGACAGCAGGAAAGTAATACGTTGGACTTGCTGCAAATGAAATGCCAACATGCTTAGGGGGGTTGATCTTGCAAACTATGAAAGTCGATGGGAGGTGTAGCTGTAAGAGTTCAGTGTGTGCCAAAACAGTTCAAGCAGCTGGTAAGGATGAGCAGAGAAAGATTTACAAGGTTTAAGCATAAGAAACATAAGAAATGGAAGAAGTAGAATGTGATGAAAGGTGGGAGTGAAGGCTTTGTGACATCAAGTCCTGTACATTCAAAAGCAACAAAGTAGGATTAATCGAATAATTGTGGTATACACAAGTGACGTGCTGTCAATAAACAAGACCATGGCAGAGATGGTCAAGGTAAACCAAGTAGTCTATGGGGCTTGGCTGTAGATGGCAGACTGTGGCTTCTGTAAAATATAAGTATAGCCATTATTTGTTAATTCTTGATGCTACCCAACCAAGGAAATAGAAGCAATTAAGTGGGCGAGAAAAAAATTAAATGTGTAATCTTCAGGCAGAAAGATTGAAGATTGGCAATTCTGATCTATATTTACATAAGAATGTAGAACATATTGAAAGCAGCAGCAGCTTCACCAGCCAATCGAAAAATATAACTGGTCTTTGTGCTAAACCAGAGTAATTTCATACAAGTGGCTCGTTTCAACAAAGAAAAACTTTTCCACAAAAAAATTTATTAAGACTAATGTTTAGTAAACATTTCTCTAACGTACCAAAATGTATGATATTCCTCACAGCCAAAATAATACAAATACAGGTACTTTCATTGGGCATTAAAACCACTTTTTATTTAATGACTGTTGCCACTCTCATCCTAGACTGGAACTGTTGGGAACAAACAAAAAAACAACCTTATCTCCTCATATCCACTTCCTTGCTTTCAAATGTATAGTCTCACACCAAATGCTTGGCAGCAAAATAAGCACATTATGCTTCTGAACTGCACGATATTTAACTTCTGTAAATGACAATCTACACTTCTCATTTCAACTTATGATAAAGAAGGAAATAATCGTACTTTAAATGAGCATTAAAATGAGATTAAAATGTTTCCCTAACAAAAGATATTTTCACCTTGTCATCCTCCTTCCCTTCTAATGAAAACATTTTTGGCCAATCTACTATCTGATACTCATAAGATTACACCCTTGTGATCTATATGCATATAAAACCAGTGAAAACTTTTCAAACACTTTCCATGACCAAATGAGTTGGGAAAAAAAAAAAAAAAAAAAAAAAAAAAAAAAAAAAAATGAATACTCAACTAAGTTTTCCAAATTTTCATTTTTACTCAGCATAATGTGTAACTTCTGTCATTTAACTTTTCGGCATTATCTTAAGATTTAAACATTTGATGCCTATTACTTTTTCACATTTATGGGATAAAGACCTCAATATAATTCTCTCACACTTCCTAAAGAGGCTGGGTATATCACAACATACAGTAGTCAATATCTGCACAGACAAATGGAGTGATACTGGATGTGTGCCAGCCCAGAAAGTGATGCTGCTGCAGGTAGCGTGGTTGGAGAAAATATATATATATATATATATATATATAAATGCAACTCAAGCAGAATGCCTAACACATTTAACTTTCATTACTAGCTCCTCGCTTACAATGAAGAAATCAATAAACTTTGCACAATCTTTGTTAAAGTCTTTTTTTCCCTTTAAATCAAAAGAGCAACCATTTTGATACTGATGCACTCATCACAAAACATTTTAAATTACAAGAAATCTTTGCAGTTAAAAACAAGAAAATATTTCACATTTTAAATGGTCAATTTACTATATGAAGAGTGCATATAACAGGGGTTAAAGGTTTGAGTTAATTTGTAGTTTCCTTTTTATTTGATGATTACATTAAGATACAAATGTAACACTCAAAACATCTTGGAAAAAAAATAATAAACCTCTCAAAGACCCAAGATGCATCAACAGCAACACAATCAGCATGTCTGAATTATTCTAAATTTACTCAAATGAGAAATGTATATGCAAAAATGTGTGCATATGTATACATACATACATACATATATATATATAATATACAAACAATATTATATATATATACAGAGAGAGAGAGAGAATGTATACATGTTTGAATGCATATCTATCTTGTGTTGTCCGAGGACAGCACTACTTGACTATTCGGAGCTAGTCGACACTTGCACCTAAACTTTAATGGAGTGGGATGCCGACACCAAGGCAACTACAAAAGCTCTCATTATTCGAATGGTCAAGCTAAAAATTAATCTCCAAGTGGTGTATCGGTGCTCCCACATTTTATGCTGATGGGATGAACTTTGTTATTACTTAACAGTAACTCCTGAAAACAGCACTGAGACAAATGTTAATGTATGAAGTGTTACATGAGGATGGAGCAATAAATTCTTTTTACAAAATATTTTATTAAAAGATGTACCATTGTGACAGGTTTTCAATATCAATTTATTAACTATCTGTGGCTATTTATATCACATAACACAAGATAATTCAAAAATATATTTGAAATCCTCAACATATTCCACAAAATTTCAAGTTACAGAGCATTCTGAACCTGTGGAATGCAGTAACCTGACAAATAATAGGACCTATAAAGCAGAACCTATCTACTCCAAGCCACAGAAAAATTAAAACTTTTATATTACATTGCTACTCTCCAAAACGGAAAATGTAATGATTAATGACAACGTTATATATGAAGACGTGAGTCGCCTATGGAGTAGTTACCTCTCCATTTTTATGAACACATCAGACAGAGAAGGGGGGGGGAGGGAAATATCCAACATATGAACACAATCTCATTATCTGACTTACCAGACAAACATAAAAAACAAGCACATCAACTAATGCATATTCCACTGCAGACAAAAGTTACAAATAAAGGCACACACCAAACAATGCTTAGACAAAATAATGAATGCCCCTTTTACCTAAACCCCTAATGAGATTTCACCTACTTATATATATATATTATATATATAATTACCCTAAGACAAATTTCTGTCAAAGAGTAGTGGAGTTACCCTGGATCTCTTTCTAAAGGCTTCTGCAGCCCAAGGATGCACCACCTCCAGTAGCAGGGAAATGAAGACTCCTTTGCAGTGTAAAGTTCTTTGACGAAACTGTACTCCAAAGGATACAGCCTCCCCAGAGGTGACTTTTCACTCATGGCCTAACCTCAAGCAGGTCACGTCCAGTAATATATATATATATATATATATATATATATATATATATATCTATTTAATATATAATATCATATACTATATATATAATATATATATATATATACTTTTATATATATATATATATATATACACATATATATATGTATATATGAACAACTGTGCAGTAGATGCACTTTAATTTCAGGTAATTTATTCAGACTTTACATAATTCATTAATTCAAAATTGCACCAAATATAAAGATATACTACATGTAAAAAAAAAACACATGGGGCTTCTCAACTAAGCAAAGTTGGTAGTGAACATGGGTGAGAACAGCGACTGCCATGGTGTGCTGGGCAATGGAGACTGACAGGGTCCCTAGTGTGAGAAATTTTCTTATGCAGCTTCCAGAAAGTGGTCCTTCAGGTGTTTCATCATGCCAAAAGTACGGAAGCGCTTTACACCTGAAGTGCAAATTACATTATGTTCAAAAGCAGACATTAATAAATTAATCATCAAACAAATATAAAATAATCCTCATTATAAATAAACTATTTAAAAAAGACTGAATTACTTACCAACTTCAAATTCATTTATAAAACAAACTGAAAAGAGGAAATAGTGAGGTCTTACCAATCACTTTAAATAGCTGATCATCACAGATTGCATATTGCTTATTCTCTGGATCTTGCAGTTCCCTTTCTTTAATAACTGCCCATAATTTCTTTACAACTTCATGACGAGGCATTACATCTGAGCCCACAACATCAGCCAATTCAGGAGACAATTTGAAAGACTTGGTAAAAGCAGATTTCTTCCCGCGGCCACCGCCAGCCTTACGGGACTGAAAGAAAATGTAGTGGTGGTGCAATTAATTTCCTGTCCAGAAATATTGAACATATTTCAAATTATATATCTCTTGGTTATTTCAATGCAGTCGAGCACTAACAAATCACACGTTTTTGCATTTTCAATCAAATGCAAATCAAAAACAAAGACCTAAACAGCACATTTCAACCAATCAAAGAACAGCCATATTAGGTATGGAAGGAATAAAGTGAAGCAAGCAGAGGTGCCAGAGTTAAAGCAAGGTGGTGATAATAGGGGAATGTGTGCAATGGAAGAAAGTTGAAAGTAAATGAGAACACAAGTAAGGTTGTGATGTCCATGAGGATTGTTTGAATTAAACCTTTCACCATGTACTAGGATTTCATTTCAAGTAACGTTTTTCACTTTCTAAAAAATTTGTAAATACTTTCCCTGTTTGTTTTTCCCCTTCTCAATTCTCTCTATACTTCAATTAGGGCCCGGCCTTGATATGGACTTTTGTCGATGATTTTTTTTTTTTTTTTTTTTTTTTGGGGGGGGGGGGGTTTGGAGTTTAAAGTGTCATCAGGTCATTGGGTGTGTTAGATATATGCAGCAGGGTAAAAGAGAGGCAGTATGAGGAGTATTTGTGAGATTTGTGAGAGAGCTGAAATGATTTTGACAGAGATGATGACTGAGAGGGTGCACATGTCAGTGGAGGGAACAAGGAAAAGTGAGATACCAAGCAGGCTGAAGAGTGGAACGAAAGATGCTTTGAAGGTCCACTGACTGAACATGCAGGAGGTTTAAGGTGTCCAAGGGATGGAGCAAATTGGAGTGACATGATATATGTAGGTCATTGAACAATCTACAGTATAAACCATAGCTCATGAAAGTACTCTGGATAAGCAATGGAAATGTGGGTGAGGTCTGGTTATTGATTAGGGGCCTCTGGTTTTGGGCATTAAACATGAGAGCTGGAGTGCTGATGCGAGCAAAGGAGGACATTTCTTAATCTGTTCCTAGTGCTACCTCACTGGTGGAAAATGGCAAACGTGTATGAAAAAAGTATACAAAAATACAGTGGTATGGGGAGTGTGAAATCACAATAAAAAATCTAAGTGTGTAATGTGATTATGTAAAAAATCTAAGTGTGTAATGTGATTATGGGTATGCAAAATAATAAATTGCCAAGAAAAAATCATCACATACATACATAAGGAACATCCTTGCTGCTATCCCAGCCCCCACCCCTATCCACTGAAGTCTCTCCCACACCAACAATGATTTTTTTTTGTTATTTCTTTTAATAAATGACATATGTTCTAAATAGGAAATAACACACACTATCATGGGGGTTACTTTCTAATAAATTTCAATCAAAGGATTCAGAAGCATGTTAGATATGAGAACATTTGAAAGCTTAGTAATCCCAATAAGGTTGAAATAATGCTAGTCTTAGGCCTTGAGCAAAAAGGAACAGAGACAATATGAGGCATGAAGGAGGTTCATACTCTAAGAAATGTTAGTTTAACCCAATGACTGTGAAAGCCCCACATATGTGAGAAAACACACACACACAACCAACTCTGTTATACAATGCATTGCAATATGTATGCACTTTATAACATTGGTACCTTACACATACTACATTTACAGCATTGCCACCCCCCTGCGCCTGTGAGGTAGTGCAAGGAGACAGACGAAACAGTCACATTCGCTCACACTCAGTCTCTAGCTGTCATGCGTAATGCACTGAAACCACAGCTCTCTATCCACATCCAAGCCCCACAGACCTTTACATGGTTTACCCCAGACGCTTCACATGCACTGGTTCAGTCCATTGAAAGCACGTCGACCCCGGTATACCATATCGCTCCATTTCACTCTATTCCATGCATGCCTTTCACCCTCCTGCATGTATATATACAAGTCGTTGTCGACTTATGAATGCAATCGGTTCCGACAGACCAGTCATAAGTTGATCTGGTTGTACTCTGACCTATGTTATAATTACCTTAGGTATACTACACATGACAGCAAGAGACTGAGTGTGAGCGAATGTGGCTGTTTCGTCTGTCTCCTGGCGCTACTTCACAGGCGTGGGGGGTGGCAATGCTATTTCCTGTGGGGCAGGGTGGCATCTGGAGTAGATGGGGGTGAGCAAGTGTGAATATGTACATGTGTATATGCATGTGTATGTATATACATGTACTGTGCATATATGTGCAAGTATGTATATATGTGGGGGGATGGGTCTTTCTTTATATATTTCCTGGAACTACCTCGCTGACGCGGGAAACAGCAATCAAGTTTAATAAATAATAAATAAATATTATAGTTTAATGATATCAATCATCTTTAGTCATATTTTATGAACTGATATAATCATCTTTAGTCATATTTTATGAACATCTTTTCTCATTATTGTTATAACCATGGTATCACCACTGTCTAAGTAGTTATCTTTCAACACATTCTATACAGTTTTGTTTATTATTATTATGTTCATCCAGTCTGAATCATCTAATTGTTATTATGTTCGTCAGGTTTAAGTCAAACACTACATAGCATAGTACAATTGGTTTAATAATGCAAAACATACGAAAATACAAAATACAGGTGCAAAAAATGCAAACATTTTAGTTACAAAAACAAAAATCATCTACTGGCCACTAGTGCTAGGCTGTGGATCATCAATGCTGCCGTCTGAGCCAGCTAGGGCAGTGTGCGGGGTAGCCTGAGGAGTCGTTTTTTTTTCATAAACTTGGTGAGCTGTCTGAATTGTTAGTTTCTTCTTCTCGTAAATATCACGATAGGGACGATTTAAATCATGTGCCATCTGCTCCAATTTTGCAAGTCGTTTGATGTTTGGGGTCCATTCTTTCAAAATGTGCAAGAACATTATTTATTAGAGATAACCCTTCTGATAATCCTTAGTGGTGAACATCCTTTTTGGCATCTCCTCTTCTTTCTCTGCTGTTTCTCTCCTTTCTTCTTCCACTACTCTTTCTTCTTCCAATTCGATGAGCTCTTCATTTGTAAGTTCTCCAGATTCTTCGTTTAGCAACTCCTTAACATTTTCCACTTCACACTCCAAAGAAAGGTCTTTTGGTAGTTTTACTGTTCTTTCTCGAATCATGTCAAGTTCATTTTCACAGTCAAATCCAGCAAAAGTTTGAACGTAGCGCTTAACACACATTTTCCAAATGCCATTCATGCACTTTTCCATCACAAGTTCCCTGACAGTAGTGAGATTCTTGATACACTGAAGGATATTGTACGATTTCCAAAAGTCACACAATGTTAGTTCTGGGTTGGCATCTATAGCGACTATGGCTTGGGCGAAAGTGGTTCGTAGATAGTTAGCCTTGAAAGTAAAAATCAAACCTTGGTCCATCGGCTGCAAAATCGGTGTTGTATTTGGTGTGCGTGTGTGTGTGTGGGGGAGACACTTTCACATTGGGATGAAAATCACCTAGATGAGGTGGATGACCAGGTGCATTATCCAATAGCAATAAAATCTTGAAAGGAATCACTTTCTCCAAACAATATTTAAGCACTTGAGGAATAAAACAGTTAAAAAACCAGTCTTCAAACAGTGCCCGTGTCATTCATGCTTTACAGTTTGAGTGAAAGTAAATGGGCAGCGTGTGCTTGTTTACATTCTTAAACGCCCGCGGGTTATCTGAGTGATAAATCGAGAATGGCTTCAGCTTAAATCCCGCGGTGTTCCCGCCAAACTGCAGAGTCAGTGGTTCCTTAAATGCTTTAAATCCAGGCATGCTTTTGGCTTCTTTGTGAGTGTAAGTGCGTGCTGGCATCCATTTCCAGTACAATCCTATTTCATCCACATTGAATAGCTGCTCTGCTAGATACCCTCCATCCGTAATCACTTCATCCAGACTGTCAACAAACTCGCATGCTCCTTCCTCATCTGCACTCGCTGCTTCTAGTCACACGAACATTATGAAATTGAAATCTTTTCTTAAATCTTTTGAAGCAGTCAGTACTTGCTGCAAATTCTTGACTGTATTCTCTCTGGCATGCTCCTTCAAAGTCTAGAAGTGGTCATAAATGCGGTCAGTCGTAAGTTGAGAACTACCTCTGTGTGTATATATTTATTTATTTATTTATTATACTTGATCGCTGTTTCCCGCGTCAGCGAGGTAGCGCCAGGAAACAGACGAA
>JAYMFT010193702.1:0-11810 GCA_038088735.1 Panulirus argus
CTCTCTCTCTCTCTCTCTCTCTCTCTCTCTCTCTCTCTCTCTCTCTCTCTCTCTCTCTCTCTCTCTCTCTCCGCCCTGTCACCGGCTCCCCGCCCCACCCAACGCCGGCCGGTATGGCCACCAGCTGGGGTGGACGCTCATTAGGCCAACCAGGCTCACTTTTTTTCTTTCCCCTCGGATGACCAGGTAATGATCGACCAGATCCGACCAGACCAGGTTAGAAAAAGATTTTTTTCTCCGGTGCAAACCCGCCCCCCCCCGACCCAGGACCTCAACAGCTGACTCAGACAGAAATTGGGACGCAAATTTTTACGTGTCCTTTTCTTCTTCGCTCGCCTGCAGATTACAGAGGACGACCAGATTTAGAACCTACGTTATGTACCTCAAGTAGCCTTAGCCTAGGCGTATCGTGATGCGCGGTCGGGTACATTTTACTGCTGATAGATTTAGCCTAACAAGTCGAGTCTGAAGTTTATTGGTGTTCATGATCGTAGTAAATGATGTGTGACCCTCCCAAGTTGGCATGTTGTGGGGTCATCGACCAGCCAACTGCCTGTTGTAGCCTATCTCTTGTAACGAAGGTTTGTGATTGTTGTGTGTCTTGGGGTCACACAGAGAGATCCTCGATGAGATAAACGTGTCTGGCCGCGTCTCTCCGCGGCTACGAGATTAGAATGAGAAAAAGAAAAAATTAGATTGCGTTGAGCGTCGTGAGCAACGTTGAATCACACGGAGTTGAAACGCATGGCCACCTTCACTCTTGACGTGGACCTGGGGGCTGCTGTAATAGTGTGAACGTGCTCTACGAGGTACGCTTTCCTGTACATTGCTCCCGCCGTGGTCAGAGCTAGTGTGTTGGGGCCGCGGTAGGAGGAAGGGAGGAAGGTGCGGGGTGGCTTGCTGGTGGGTTAGGGGTTTCACAGGGTAACCTTTTGCAGCTGTTATTAGGGTCTTCATGTTATGGTGGTGGGTTCGTGTCCCGCTGCCTTCCCCTCAAACCCCCTGAGTGTTGTTCCGGGCTTATGGTCTTATGGTTGTGCAGACAATTGGGGGCTGTTCGTAGGTGATGAGGCCTGGGTGCTGTGTGGTAGTGTGATAGTGCTGCTGCCCCCACTGGCCTGTGTGTGTGGCTGAAAATTGTGTAGCCTGCGGTTAGCTGCAGCGTGGGCGTGGCCAGCGAGTCAAAGCGGTGTGTGGGGTGACCTGCAGATGGATGGTTGGGAGTGTGTGTGTGTGTGTGTGTAGGTGTAGCGCAAGCTGCAGTGTGTCGGCCTGACCTCAGGTGCTGCATTGTGTGGGTGTGGCCTGCATTGGTAGGTATTAGGTGGGCGTGGCCTGCAGTTGGCTGTACTTTGTGTGGGCGTGGCCTGCAGTTGGCAGTATTTTATGGGCCTGGCCTGCAGTTGGCTACATTGTGTGGGGCTGACCTACAATACGTGAGTGTGGCCTACAGTTGGCTGCAGTGTGTGTGTGGGCGTGGCCTGCAGTTGGCTGCGGCGTGTGGGCGTGGCCTACAGCCGGTTACGGTGTGCGGGCGTGGCCTGCAGTTGGCTGCAGTGTGGGCGTGGCCTGCTCCGGGTGCAGTGTGTGGGCGTGACCGGCAGTCGGTTGAAATATGTGGGAGTGTCGTCATCCGGGAGCATTGTAGTCCGTGAATTGTGGGTGTGCAGGAGGGAGCTGGATCCCAGTGAAGACTGTAGTGGGTATTCAGGGTGTAGTTGGATCCCGGTGAATAGTGTGTTGGGTATTCAGGAGGGTGGTGGATCCCGCTGAAGGAATGTGTAGCACTGCGCGCCTCCCCGATCGGCTGCAATGGCTCGGTCTGGACCATGTCGCTGGCTTGGTCAACTCTCTACTGTGTAAGATTAATGTCGTTCAGTACCTTGAGCATGACGCTAGGACTTCTTGAGCACGACGGTACGATCCTCCAGCATGACGGTACGACCCTTGGGTGCGATGGCGGCGTACCGTCGTACTCGAAACATGATAGTACCTGGTTCTTAAACGTGTGTCAAGTTCTCCCTTGATGTCTGTACCCGTCTTGTTCAGTGTGTAGTCTTGTTCTGCAGATCAGTCGCGCATGAAATTTTGCCTGCTAATTTTTTCATAGTCGTCATGAAAATGGCTTTGGTATGCTTTGTACTACTCATGCACGAGGAGTAGTTCATTCTGGCTTGTTTCACTCGTATATTAAGGATTTATTCTGGTTTATTCAGCTAATGCAAAAAGGATATATATATATATTTTCTTTTTCAAAAGTTCAGCTTTGTTGTAAGGATATATTTTGCTCACTGTCAGTCATTGTTTTAAGACTTATCTGCTTTAAAAAAATATGTCACCAGTTAAGGCTTTATTTACAGCGGTCATGCGTAAAGGTCTTGCTCGACTTGTCATCAATCACGGCCCGAAGTTTTCCTCTGCTTGCTGACCGCCATTTGTGGGTGTAATGTAGACTGTTTCTTGTTCCTCCTGGTCTCAAAGGATTTATTGAGCTTGCCGTGTTTACGTGTCTGATTTCTTTCCTGTTTTATTCATTATTTCTAGGTCCTTTGATATCCCATTCGTATTTTTTTTCCTTTCATTGTTTATTTTTGTGTCTTTAGGACTTTAGTGATAATTCTTCCCATTTTCCTCGTCCACACACGATGCTGCTCGCGCGCCATCTTCTCCAGAGGCACTTTTCCATGTCCTTTGGTATGAGAATCTTGGTGGCGTATTTCCTACTGTTCTTTTTTTTATATAAATATTTTGGATATCGTTGCAAAAGAAGTTTTATTCTTCATGATGACTATCTTGTTAGGTATAGCTCTGCACTGTGCTTGCTCTCAGGTATAAGTTTGCACTGTGCTTGCTGTCAAGTATAAGTCTGCACTGTGCTTTGCTTTCAGGTATAAGTTTGCACTGTGCTTGCTGTCAAGTATAAGTCTGCACTGTGCTTTGCTCTCAGATATAAGTTTGCACTGTGCTTGCTGTCAAGTATAAGTCTGCACTGTGCTTTGCTTTCAGGTATAAGTTTGCGCTGTGCTTGCTGTCAAGTATAAGTCTGCACTGTGCTTATTTTCAGCCCTGCTTCAACTTCAAGGCTTGCATGTGGTTGGTAACACTCTTGCCGGAGGGTTTTATTCCTTTCCATCCTTCGTTCTTTAAGGCTTTTATGTCGCTTTGCATCCATCGTTCTTTAAGCTGCACTCCGTCGTGCTTGGTTCATATTTTGAAGGCTTTGCGTGAAGCATCCCCTTGAGGGTTTTTTCATTAATTTTGCTCCCACGTTCTTGTTCTTCTTTGAATATTTTGGATGTTTTTACGCCATTTTGTCCGTCCGTTCCTGCCGGCCATACTTTTGTGCGTGTACTTAACTGTGAACTTCAGTTATTATTTGTAGATTAGCTCCCAGGTTACTGGACTCCCTGTTTGGCATTGACGATAAGTTCAGTTACTTTACTTCTCGTTGCTTTTTGAACACCAACTTACGTCGGCGACAGATGCACGCACTTAAAAACACACTTATAACATATTAAGCGCTGTATGATCGGGTGGTTTCTCCAAGTACCTTAGACGTTGTCGGATTTAACCACTTACATATAAGTGTAGAAAAGTTGGATAATCAGGAGAGTTGCAGGAGTTCTCTCGCTACATCTAGCCATCTGTTCTGCCGTTCCTCCTCGTACCTTCTCGTGTACTGCAGTATGCGGCTTAAACTTATGTCCGCTACACGACAATGCCGTCTGAAAAGACAGAAAAGGTCACCCATGCACCTTTCTGAGGATTTCTTCATTTATAACCCTCCCACATCATATATTTTTCAGTCTCTGTGCATATATTTCAACTGTACCACGCAAATTATGCTACTGCTCTTATTATTTATCTTTCCTAATCTATATACACATCGGGTTTTCAGCGTTGAGGTTAGTACTCCCTCACGCGAGCTGCTGGTTCTTCGTTATGCTCTAAATTTTCTCCTGCGCCAGAGCTGTCAGCACTGGCCCAGGTTATTTCATTTGGTTTCAACTTCACTTCTCCCATTACCAGCCCTGTTAAAGATCATTCCCAGGGGTTTAGACTCGTCCACAACTCCCACTCCTTCACCTCGTAAACTGGTCTAAACTCTGATTTTTCCTTCCTTTTCAAAACTATTGTCTTACATTCTTTCCCATTCACTTTTCCACCATCCTCCTCTTGCATGCCTCAACGAACCTGCCTTTTACATGCTGTCCAGATCTTTCCTCTGGAGTAGCAAACAGCACAGCGTCATCTGCAGACAACAAGCGCTGCAACTTTCATTCTTTTCTCGCCGGGTTTAAGTATCACAGGAGAGACATTCCACCTCACTCACGTCTCACGCATTCACCAATCCATAGCAAGTGCTTGAACGCTCGTGATTTAGGTTTAACGACGCTGGGTTACCCACAGGACTTGTGGTGGTTGACCACGAGACCATCGGTAGACTGATGGAACGGCCAAGTTGAATACTGAGGGACTGACTGGTTGAGTCACGTCCATGGCTGAGAGGTAATAAGGATGGTGTGGAGACTGCCCTGACCTGTGAGGGCTGATGCGAGTCCCGGGTACAATTCGAGGTCCACACGGCGAGGATGTGGCCTACGGTGGGATAGTAAGCGAGGTGTTAGCGTGGCCCCTGAGATGTCGAGGTTGTCCCTATCGTGTGTCTGTGCGACTCAGCCCATCGGGATTGAGGGAGGAAGGGGGAAGGGGGACAGAGTTTGTGTTGGCCTGCATGCGTACGTTTGTGTATACATATGTTTACAAGTATGCGTTTGAGAGATGGGGTGGGAGTGTTGTGTGTGTGTGTGTGCGTGCTTGCACGTCACTGTGGTCTTTCTTCTCTTATGTATTTTTTGTATATAGAACCAAACCAGATGACCTGGCAGCCGTAACAAACCCTGCGGGGGTCAATAAAGACTATAGCAGCCTGGGAGGCGGGCAGGCAGCTGCCCACTGTCCTTATTCCCCGTGTGGGAGGTGAAGGTTAACTTGTACCGTCACAGACACCCAGACGCTCAAGTCATCAGACTCTACCACCTCTGCCAACCCCTTCTTCCCCCCAACTCTCACTACCATACCCACGAACACAGTCACCACTACCCTCCCAGCAACACCACCACCACCACCACAGTAGTCACCACCCGCCACCATAACCACAGCTGACTAGCGCTATCACAATTAACGTCCCCTACCCCTACCCCCATAGCCTCACACCGGCCATCCGTACTGCTGGTACACCATATTTCGCGGCTGGCTGTCATGTGCATGACAGCGGGGAGTGATGCCGCACGACGGTGATGTGTGGAGTGGTGCCCGGGGAATTCAGCTGTACGTGTTGGCCGCGGTGGAAGAATGATGGTGGTGTGTCTCTCCGTGGCTGCTTGTACAATCTCCCTCCCTCCCCATCTATCGGCTCCATCCTGTACTTTCCTCCACCTTCCGCCTTTTATCGCATTTATTTTTCTCCTACTGAGTCAAATTTTATTTGATGTCCCCATCTCTGCCTTCCTCGCAATGCCGTCCCAGGATTCACTTTATAAAACAGCCGAAGTTTGACGTAAGAAGCATGCATGAACTCCAGTAATGGTTTTACTGTCGGACCCCCGGATTTTGCTGGGAAAGTTTTACAATGTGAAGCTTGAGCCTCACACCTCCCATCTGCCTCACCCAACTCTTGCCTCACCTCTCGCACCTTCTTCTCTCTTTCTTAAACCATCCTTCCTCCTTGATCACCATCTCTCTCTATCTCTTTGTCTTTCTCTCTTCCTCCTCCTTAGTTACTTCTTCTGTTAGTTTAAATTATTTCTTTCCCCTCGTCGTCGTCTGGTGCCATCGCATCCCCCTCCTCCCACCTCATTCCTCACAACGTCAAGTTCTCCTGTCTCTATCCCTGGCCAGTGTCTTCTCTGAATCCCCAGATCCACTGATCCTTGTCGTCTCCTCCTACAGGAGACCGTTACTGTGTCCTCCAGCAGGTTACCTCGTCGTAGACCGTCAGGTCTTCTGCTGCCTGGCTCATCCGTGTACTCCAACGTGCCGCTCGCTCGGCCTCGACCTCCTTGCTTTTCCCCTTCCTGACCCGCCATTTTCATGTTCCCTCCTTCCATTTCTGACTCCTCTCTCTCTCTCTCTCTCTCTCTCTCTCTCTCTCTCTCTCTCTCTCATTTCCCAAAATGTGGGAGCTTGCGTGCCTCTGCCGGCATGGCAAGGCAAGCCAGTAGGTGCCCTGCGAAGCCGTTGGGTCACATGACTGACGTCTGGCCGCAGGCAAATGTAGATGGCCCCTGGTGATTTTTGTTTCTTTTCTTCTTCTGCTTAGCTTTAGCACCTTCATGTTTATATATTTTTAACATGCTACGACCTGTCGCTGCTACTTTTATCCAAGGGAAATTTTTTCTCCTCATAAACTCATAAGAACTTTATTTCTCAGTCTTTTTCATTCATTGCCTTCACCTGTTAAGGAATCCTGACCGTGAATGAAACTTTCGTCTAAAAAAGAAATTTAATCCTCTTCTTGACCCGTCGCTTTCAACGGATGTTCATCCCCCCCCCTCCCCCAATCTGTTCATACGATTACTACTACTACTACTACTACTACTACTACTACTACCACCACCACCACCACCACCACCAGTACTACTACTACTACTGCGCCTCACCACCCGTTACCCCCCCCCACCACCACCACCACCACCAACCGCCCATGCTCCGCCTCCTACCAGCTACTCTCGCTCCACCCCCCAGCACCCAATCAGGCTCCGCCCCTTCCCTGTCCCCGCCCCGCCCCAAACCACTACTCACCCCACCCTCCGGTCGGGCTGTCCCCCCACATCCCGTCCACAATTTATCCCTCACGCCACCTTCCTCACCTTCTTTCCCCTCATGGCCATGCTATGAGGCACCTATAGACTTCCGCAACCTCTTGGGTCGGTCCTGGCCTCCCGTGCCACGCCTCCCACGCCACCTCCGCAGTGCCCCCCCCTCAAGGTCAATGTCGAGAGGAATGTCAAGCAGCATCGATTTTCCCCGCCAACCGGAGTGGAGGGGAAATACTGGTGGGGAAACCCGGCGGGGAAATACCCCAGCACAGACCTTTGTTCTCCGGTGTCCAGGAATCGGCCAGACCCGCAAAGCCAGCACACACACACACACACACACACACACACCCACCCACCACGCTCAACCACTAACCCACCACACACACCCAATTACCACACCCAACCACTCATCCGCCAACCCACCCAAGTCCTTCAACCTTAACCACCCACCCACCAATATTATCATAATCATCATTATTATTATTATTATTATTATTATTATTATTAATGACTGTGTTGTTGATCTGTTAGTCAGTAGTTTCAAGTGTATGAATCTTTGTAAGGTACCTGAGGATTAGTGGAATGCCTTTTCAGTGCCATTGTGTAAAGGCAAGAGGGACAAAGGTGAATATTCAAATTGCAGAACTTTGTTGAATCTATAAGTAAGTTATATGTGAGAGCAGAATTACAAACATTGGGGAGTTCTTATCAAGAGAGTCAGGCGAGTGTGCAGGTAGGTAGGGAGGGGAGAGCGAGTGGTTGCAGGGGTGTGTGTTGCCACCATGGCTGTTTAATGTGTTTGTGGATGTAGTGGTGAGGGAAGTAAATGCGATTCTTTGGTGTGGCGGGGGTTGTGTGTGCTTGGGAGATTAATCAGCTACTGTTTGCTGATGACACGGCGCAAAAGGCAGAATCGAGTGAGAAACTGCAGAAATTGGATTCGGAGTTTAGAAAAGTGTGTGTGTGAAAGGAGAAAGTTGAGAGTGTATATGAATAAAAGCAGTGTTATTATCAAGGGTGAGAGTCTGAACGAAGAAAACTTGGAGGAGGTGAAGTGTCTTAGATACCTGGAAGCGGACGTGGCAGCGAATGGAACCACACGGGCCGAAGTGAGTCATGGAGTGTGTGTTATGGTGCGAAGGTCCTGAGAACATAGAGGAATGTGTGGAAAGGGAGGTCACTATCCGCAAGTGCATAGGCGTGCTTAAAGGTATAGGGAGAGAGAGTGTCTCCGGAATCTATCTGCAAGTGGGTAGAACGTGGGTAAGAAGTCACCTTCGGCAACACTGCATCGTCGACTGCAGAAGGAAAGGAGTTGAGAGAGTTCTGACTCTAAAAGGAGTCCATCGTTTTCCTGCACCTCCGTGGAGTGCAGCATGGAAGCTAAAGGAGTCATTTATATTTCACATATTTGAGCCCACTCTTAAGTCTATTTGTGCGCGGAATTAACAGTCAGTGGAGGACATCCAGAGGTTTGACAGGCAGACCCCCGGAACTGAGATGTGGTCCACAGTGATCAAACACAACAATTTTTCTGCTTGACTGAGAAGCACTGGCCTAGTTTGATCGCGCCATTGTTTGATGCTCCACCATTTCGTCTGGTGTTATTTTCGTTTTGGTGTCACCGCGCCATTGTTGTATGCTCTGTCTGGTTATCGAATGAAGTACAGTAATGGCAGTGTGTTCGCCCGGGAAAGGTTAAACCGTCGGGGATGTTGATGGCAACAGGGCACACACGTTTTGCAAACTGAAATCTAATTTCATGGTGGGTTTTAGTCTCTCTCCCGAATTTACACACAAGTAAATTGTGTTGTTTGGAGGGGGGGGGGAGTAGGTTGGGTAAAACAGGGGAGGGTATAAGGGAGGGGGGTAAGAAGAGTGGTTTAGAAGGTCAGGGGGTCATGGAAAGTGGTCATAGCCTGAACCTGACCTAATGTCATATTAATACTAAATCATTACTGAATTATTGAGCAAGTAAAAAGATTTTGTAGGCAGTAACGGGATCAGCGATGGCTGAGCTTGAGTCCCATTTTAGATTACCAGGAAAATGGACAGTTCAGCATTTGCATTAATTAGTTGTCCAGAGCCGAGCGCCGGACGATGAGGACACAGGGGTACATTGCTGAAAGGGTTGTAGAAGAGAGGATTGTGCAGATAATTTACCGTAATATATATATATATATATATATATATATATATATATATATATATATATATATATATATATATATATATATATATATATATATATATATATATATATAAGCTGCGAAAACTCATCAAACCTTGAACTGAAAGGAGGGAAGTGGGAAGACGCGGTTTTTGATGCCAAAACGCACAGGAGAGGGGACCGCTTGCTGGGGCGGTAACGCGAAGACATCACGAAGAACATACGGTAGCGGGAGTGTGTGGTGGTGGTGGTGGAACCCTGGGTGGACGAGGAGGGCTGGGCAGTGATGTGCACGACGGGCGTGCCGCACTCAGATTTTTTTTATTTTTTCCTAAGCTGTCGAGACTGAATTTTAGAGTTTGTGAGACTCTCTGAAACATTGCTGAATTGTGTCATGTGATCTGATTATAACCTCTTGCTTGGCTTGTTATGTGCAATTTGATAAGCCATCCTCTCTCTCTCTCTCTCTCTCTCTCTCTCTCTCTCTCTCTTTGTGAAATTTCGGGAGTTCCTCTTATAGCGCTTGGTGGAATTACTTTGTGATTGTCGTGTGCCGAAAAATCGACGAAGACGGCGAGCTATAAAAGAGGCGACAGTGTCACGAACTCTGTATTCTCTCGTGAAGCTTGACGACGCGCCTCGGACAGTAGGAGGATCAGTCGCGAGCATCCTAGATAGGACTCCAGCACTGAGATAGAGAGAGGGAGAGAGAGAGTATTGGTTTAATTAGTTTGTGTGCGCACACGCATCTTTTGTTTGTGTGTCTGTGCCCTTTTCCCTGTATGCTTGTCTGGCTGGCCATCTGCCTGTATATCCGTGTATGTATGGACGACAACACTGACGTGTGAGGGATGGGGATGTATGAACACTAGAGTGGTCTCGTGTCTCTCCGGTCGCTACTGTCTCGCATTGAGCTCAGCAGTAAGGCCCCTTCATACGACGGTACGACTCTTCAGCGTGGCGGCACGCCTCTCCAGCACGACGATGTACGACCCTTGAGGAGAACAGCACAACCCCTTGAGAACGACTTTTACGCCCTTTTTGAGTATGATGGCTTGACCTGAAACTTTTTTTTCTCCCGTAAATAAGGTCAAAGGCTATGCCATCACACCATAGGTGGTACCGTCGTGTTCAGGGAGGGGCAGTGCCGTCGTGCTCAACGGTGTCGAACCGTCGTGTTTAACTCGCTCGTGATGTAAACGTAAGCACTGGGAGACCGTGCCCGCCCTGAGGGTTAGCGATGACGGAGGGAGATCGTGTCGACACAGGGGACACCGTGACAGATCGCTGACCCATCGAACTCCCGTCCAGTTGCCGGGGCTCTCTGGTGATTGAACACCTACAGTGTTTGTGTGGGTGTGTGCTGCTGATGTTGTGTCTACGGTGTGTGTGTGGTTAGTATACCTCGTCAGGACAATCCTCACCACACCATCTTGATCCGTACCATTCACACTGTGTACTGGTGGACGAACATAAATCTACGTTGGTCGTGAAGTAAGCAGTGGTACTTCTGTGACGCCACGCAATTCCTAGGGAGGAGGAGTAGGGGAGGTGGTTACGTTTGGATTCGCTATTTTTAGAGTATGAATTGCGCGAGAGTTGTAGTTGACATTCCGAGGGAGAAAGTAAACGCTCTACGTCCATGCAGTGTCGACACCAGGCCGCCCGCCCGCCCTCCGGCGCACCGCACGCCGCCACACACAAACCTTGATCTGTGCAGCATTTACTGGGGCCATGACGTAGCGCAAGTTCGTCCTCATGAGAGAATTGTAGTCTACTTCAAGCGCCTCTCTCCCTCCGCCACCGCACCCCACCCGTTTTTTCTTTTTTTTTCCTTACATAACAGAGAAGTCCAATGTTGTGAACTGAGGATGTGGAGGTGGAAGCCCCGACCCCCCTCAACCGTCGGTCACGTCGTCGTTTCCGCTATTTGCTCTAGTAGCGTCACCTTGGATTTACATAATGTTACGTTTGACCTTCCGTGTCAGGGACGATTTGCGTGTCGGCTGTCGTTACGTGATGGATGACCCGCGACCCTTTCGTCCACTTGGATATTTTTGGGAGGGGGAGGGAAGGGGGCGATATTGGGAAGGAGGCGGCACTCCCTTACTCCTGTTGCTACTGACGAGTCGGTGTTGCGAACGTCTTCTGAGAGAGATGGACACGACTTGATGACCTTAGCGTGCGCCCTTGACGAGCTCTTTTTCTTATAAAGAAAATAATGTGCTTTTTATTGCAGAGTTGTGAGTTCTCTTTTACTCTGTCAACAGACCCGTAGGCTGAATAGTTGTCGAGTTTAAATGAATGAAAAAGAAAAGAAAGTCAGGATAGACAGTAAGAAGTATGATGGATGAAGTCTGGAAGACTGCGTCATATATTAGACGGAATGTGTTGACCACGTCCAGCAGGAAAGTCCTAGAATGAATTCGATTCGAAGGCATCAAAGGTGAGCTTAAATCAAAGGGTAAACAACGAAAGTTGAAGAAAACGGAGAGCGCGAGGACAGGGACGAATGGGGAAGATTGACAGACGGGGGGAGGCTCTGACGACTGACAGACATTGTCTGCTGGTGAAGTCGGTGTGGTGGGCCAAAGCTTTGAGGGTGGGGGTGGGGGCATGTCTTTGTGTGTATGCCTCAGCAATCCTCGTTTAATGATATGGTGGAGCGAGTGAAAGTGTATCGTAAGGTTCTTGTCGCTGACATAAGTTCAGATGCTGCTCGTTAGCCTATGGAAAGACTGGAGTACAAAAGAGAGAGAGAGAGAGAGAGAGAGAGAGAGAGAGAGAGAGAGAGAGAGAGAGAGAGAGAGAGAGAGAGA
>JAYMFT010193713.1:0-11810 GCA_038088735.1 Panulirus argus
AATAACAATAATGATAAAAATCATAATAATAATAATAATAATAATAATAATAATAATAATAATAATGATAATAATACGCCTCAACCTGATTAGATAAAACTGCGCCAATAAAATTTTCCTTGGCTTCCGCGTAATTCATACTCTGGAAAAAAAACACAGATGATGAAAGATACGATGCGAAAAAGGCTCTGATGCAACCGAGTCATACTTACTCGCGATTCTGTTGTACACATATCATAAAAGTTCAATTTTCACGACTTATCATGACAAACGTCATTTTTTATTGTTGTTGTTAAAGGTGGTGAAGAAAAACATGGGTTGTGACGTTCAGTTCCATGAGTACGACGGTACAACACTTGGGCACGACGGTACGACCACTTGAGTACCACGGTACGACCAAGAGTATTACGATACGACACCTGAGCACGACGGTACGACCTTTGAGAGTACGAAACCGGCTCCCATACAAAACTTCCCTCTTTCCTTCGACGGTTCTGTAATTCCACCTATCAACTCAATGAACATACCTGGTATTTTACTGTTTACATCCACTTTATGAACCCCACATTATGGATATAGCTACGTCTGCCTCTAAGAAACTGGGTGTCCTGTTTACCTTTCGATATTTCTTTTCTTCTGTACAGTTGCTCCGCTTACACAAAGGACTGATGTCTAGGGTGGTTCTAGTTCTGCAACCTTCAGCGACAGAGATAAATTTAAGTCGGTCCGACTTATAAACTGTCCCAGGCAAACTTACAAACTTGACCCCCTTGCCCTACGCCGTAATTTTGGTTCACTTTCCCTCTTTTAAAGTTATTACTTTGGCTTTTGCTCCCGAGAGCTCTGTGCTTGTGTGCCCCCACCATTAGCTAGACTACGCAATACTCGGCAAGCTGCTGCGTCACATGATTTCTGTGTGGCCGTTGGTAACTCAAGGGTGGGCTGTTTTGATAACTGTTTCTTTCCTACATCTCGAAGCTTTGGAACTCTCTACCCTCTCATATACTTCCCATTAACTACCAAGTGGCAGTTTTTAAAACGCAGGGTTTTCACTCCCTCCAAAATTCGTAAATGCTTACTTTTGTTTCTCCTTTTTCCCCTCATCACCCTCCTTATATTTCAATAAAGGCTCAGTCTAGATGTTGACATTCGTCAGTGACTGGAGTCTCCAACGAAAAATAGAATAAAAAAAGTGACAGCGGCAGTCTCCCATAAAACAAACAAGATTGAACTACGCCACTATAAATTCAGAATGATTATATGAGCTTCTCTTAAGATTAGATTGATTGAACTAAGTTCCCTCCAAAATGCGATGACTTAACTTGCCTCGCAAAAACCTGAAATGATTGAATTAAGCTCTCATAAAACTAGGATCCCAGTAGGCCTCTGCCTGACTGCAGTGATTACATCAAGCTGCAGCAGAAGTATCCATACCATAGCAAGCTCTGCTATAAAACCAAAATCATTGCACTACGTTTGTTTATAGGCTACTATGATACATAAATACATTAATACATAAGTTTGATAGGCTACCATAAAACCAAGAAATGTCTTACAGACAAGCATGATACCAGAAAAGTTTAAATGGCTACCATAAAACAAAAGAATTTTATACGCTACCATAAAGAATTGTTAGCTACAATATCACCAAATATGTTTTATAGGCTACCATAAAATCAAAGTCTAACACTTGGCTGCCATAAAATAAAGACAATCATGGTTGACCATACAATCAATACGACTCAAACCCTCAACGGTTAGAATTCCGTTAATTAATAATGTATGAACCAAAGTCAAGAAAACGTTATTCATATTACCATCATAAAGCCAATATTCTCAGCCTGCAAAATATGATAACCAAAAAAAGAAAAGCGGTTGCCTTTAAGATAGAATAAACAAATTACATTTATTCTCATCGCGGGAAGTCACCTCCGACGGAAGTCTATCATCGGTAGTGGATAGAAAAGTTTAGAGAGTCGCCGAGGACCTTCCCACCACAAATGGAGCCCACCTTACCCTGCTGCCACGTGGCGCTCAGTCTCGAAGCTGCAAGATCCACATACAATGGACCTTGGGGTTGCATATAATAATAAGAATAATAATGATAATAATAATGAAGATAATCATAATAATAATAACGGATCTGAGCAATTGTCTTGGGATCACTTGATCACATAGTCGTAATTAGACTCAAAATATTTCAAAATTGTACCTTAACTATTGAAACAATATGATCCATATGAGCCTTAGTTATGTTACTGCTGAAAGGTATTTTGAACCTAGATTTCAAATAGTAAAAATTGAGAAATCATTCAAAAAGTTTTATCAGAGCATCTGAGATTGCTCTGGGAAAATGGATCCATTGCACAAACAGTTCTCACAAGCAGGGCATTCGAATTCAAGATCCTGCAATTCACAGGTGTGTCCTCACCTTAAATACTGCGTTCAGTTTTAGTCAGTCTTCCTTGTTAAAAAGATACAGACAAGTTGATGGGTAAGCGGCGAGCTACCGAGATGATTCCCGGAGTTGGAAATAAATTCCATGAGAGGAGTCTAGATGACCAATTCTTATTTAGCTTTGGTGCAATACAGGTATCTAAGATTATCAAAGGTTTTGACAAACTCGATCTAAAAAGTTGTTTAAGGCTGGATCTATCTGATTTCACTCGTAGTAATAGATACAAACTTGTATACAGGCAAAGGCTTGGTATACAGGCAAAATCTTTACTTCGAATGAGGCAAAACGCTTTTTATTTAACAGGATTATTATCATATGAAATGAGTTGTCAATAAGGGCAGTTGAAAGCAACGCCACAGATACGTTTAAGAATAGACTTGATGAACACGTCGCCTCTAGTCCACGACTGACATCATCTGCACCTCCCGTGTGTTGAGATACAATGTTTCCAGTTAGGTCTTGAGCCGCCTGGTTGCCTCTCTAACCCTACCACACTAATGTTCCTGATCCTCCCACCATTTCCCTCGGAAGGATCCAGTGGTCTGTTGCTCTTTGTTTTCCTTTGTGTAAACGTGTGATTGCCGAAGACACCAACATGGAGGTATATAAGGAATACCTATTGCAAAATTCTTGATATCGCACTGAAAACGTGTTTTCTATGCAAATTACTGTTATAACAAAATTGAAAATAATGAATGATGAATAATTCCACTTATTTATTCATTTCGTTGCCGCCAGTAGCGTACATGTATTGTGCGCACTTCTCACCAATTATATTCCACTCACCTTAAAAGTCATGAAAAATATGTAGAGTATAAATTTATCTTCGTCTAAATTTACATATACAAATGCTTTTGGAAAATTCTGTCTGCCTAATAGACAATGGAAGAATATTTCCCAGTATATTACTCTTGCATCTCCCAGCTCTAACTAGTGAAACCCAAGACACCGTATAACGCTGAGAAGGAAAACTTTTATGCTAAGACTTCGAGCCATGACTCCCTCCCTCCCTCCACACGACCGCAAGAGTAGCCCCACACACGTTTCTCAGCCTGGTTGGCTGATTCTTGGGACTTTACGGCTATTGACCGCCAGGATCATTAAAGACATCACGTCAAGGTATAACCACCAGTCAGAGAAAATCTTGAGACCCTTTCTTCAGGTTTCCAAGATCATTCTAAAGGTCACACACACACACGCCTTCCACGCATTTTGGTAGTCCATTTTGTGGCTGGGTTTACGCATGAAAAGATATCCTTGATAGTAAATTTGGAAGAAAGTTTGGGGCGTTAAAATAGGGGAGGGGTTAGCTGAAGGGCTTTTGAGAGTGTGGTGTTCCTTGCACGCTTATCAAAGACAACTTCTGGTTCTGATGACGTGAGAGAGTTGGGGAGGATGAGCTGTAAGAGTCTGTGATGGAATCAGTTTGTATGAACTTGCTGGTTTTATGATAATTACGGGAATCAATGCCTTGCTGGGCAGGTCGAAAAATAAAATAGAATTATAATGATAATTATAATAATGATAATAATAATAATAACAATAGTAATGATAATAATGATAGTAATTATATTATCTTATATTCTCTGAGCTTTCCCGCTAAAATTACTGACAACAACAGCAACAATAATAGTAATAATAATAATGATAATAATGATAATAATAATCGATTCTCCGGCAGAAATGATAACGATAATTGTGTAAAGGTTCTCGTTCATCGTTAAGATGTCACTGTGAGAAACGCTTATTTTTTTAGGGGGGATCGTTTCACCTGCTGCCTCACATCGCTGGTCAATAACAAGCAGAATGTCTGCTTGACGTCACTGTCGCTATTCTGGTGAGTGGTCAACATGGCCGCCGCCGCTTCGCTGCCACGACGATTTTTGCTCCAGCAACCAGCAGGCAGGAGCGGCAGTCTCACCTACCCTGACCTCCCCGGACCACCACGGTCCAGGGGAGTATGATGATGGCCTGGCCTCTGACCTGAACCATGTAAGTTTCAGGTCAGAGGCGAGACTATCGTATCCAGTGGTCGTACCGTCGTGCTTAAGGGTTCCCGATCCTTCTGGTTCCATACGGCTGGACCTCCAGCAGGACACCTGTCCACGACGCAATCACACTAGCGGTGCGTTCAACGCCCGTCGTCCCATCAGGTCTACACACTCCTAACATCCATAATTATTTCCAAGAAGTAGGAGAAATTAAGGAATATCTTTCTTTTCCAGTATATCTCCAGGGAAAATAATACCATATCACCATAATGCTTTCCACTCACTGTTAAAGAATATCTTTCTTTTCCAGTACATATCAGGGAAAATGATATCACATCACTATAACGTTTTCCACTCACATTTCAATTCATGTACGGGAAATAATTATGAGACAAATCACCGCGAAAGATGTCCGTAGCACACTCTTAGCTCCAGCATTGAAGGCCCCGTAGAACTTGAACCGCCACGACTCCTGCTGGGACGCAGAGAGGCCGGAGTCTGGAAAACCTCCTCACCTTCACCACTATAGAAACCACATGCCATGCATATCGCCTTTGATCTTAGTGGGAATCAATCAAGCTTTTGGCAAATTTTCAGGGTATTTCATCTGATAAACAAGCACATATATACTCGAGGATCTGGAGTGATTCAAACAGGAAACATCCACATATTCTCAAGGATCTGAAATATTTCCTACTGTGAACACGTACATGTTCTCGGGGCTCTGAAGGAAGTTGTAGCCTCACAAGCAGTTCCTGTAGTTATGATCGCGAAGATAAAATCTCTCGTGTTGAATCACTGTCCACGCGGGAATGGTAAACGTGTAAATATCGTCACATTCAATTTACAGCTACCCTAATGAATTGGCCCAGGAGGGAGGGGTGGGGGAAACTATGAGTAAAGGATGGTATGGCTATGAGCTCCTCCCGCACGGGCCGTCTGACTCGAACGTGGGTCCCACTACACTAACTCAACGCTGGAGGGACATACACGGCAGGCCCCTGCCTCCCTCCTCACACAGGCTTATTTCAGCTTGAGCCACACGACTGCCGCACTGCCGGCTGTACGATTATTATAACATGTAGCCTTGACCTTTGACTTTTCTGACTACGTAATCAATAGTGACCCCCCGTAAAACCCTAGGCAACACATACACACATTCACCCACACACACACACACACCCACACAAACACACACACAAACCTGTGTGGTAGTTTTATGATGCATTTGGTGTGAACATGTGGATGTGAAGACACACACACTCGCATATATGTCACATACACGTAGACACACACAAACACAAATTATACACACACACACACATACACACACTCTATATTCCCAAATTCCTGTCTTCAGTCCCATCTTGACTCCTCTGTTCCGTTCCATCAAAATCGTCCTGTTCATCCCCGTCTTGCGTTCCGTCTTGACCCCGACCTTCGTGGACCGTAGGGGACGGCGGCCCGTGTCAGTCGGCAAGGAGCGTGTGTGTGTGTGTGTGTGAGAGGAAAGCGTCCCAGGGCACCATCAGCAGCACCACCACCAGTATTCCAAGGAACCAACATGTCCGACCGACGTTACGGTAAATAATAACCTCTGCCGCTCGGGAGACTCGTAACCCGTGGCTAACACATGAAGTGCAGACGTGCGAGTCTCCGGCAGGAGACAGACCTGGGGTCGCACCTGGTCCCAAGATGGTTCCTTGAGGCGAGGAGGCGTTGGCACCGATTCTCCGGGAGAGGGCACGATGCCAGAGACATAGAGAGGCAGAGATTTGCCATCAGGGACTCGCCAGCTGGTAAGATTTATCACTACGAATTATGTTCCTGATTTATATCGAGAGTCAGGAACCGTTTCTCTTTGGAGAGCTGAAGTTATCATCACCTGAGGGTCTGTATCTTCCTAGGTAATGGCACAGGTAGATTTAAAGTCCTCAAGCACGACGGTACGACCCTTGACCATGACGGAACGACCCTTGGCTACGATGGCCTGGCCTTTGATCCAATCATAAAAGATCAAGCCAAAGGCCAGGTCGTCATACACACGGGACGTAACGTCGTGCTTACGGGTCGCAACATCGTGCTCAGGGGTCGTGCCGTCGTCTTCAAGTGGTCGTTGTGAGTTTACGCCTCGTTTCCGGCCGCTGCCGGTGAGTTAGTGTTGGCGGAGCGGCGTCGCTCGTTGCGGTAAAGGAGTCAAGATCTGTGCAGCGGGCCACACCATGCATGACAAGTGGGGTGGACAGTGTCCCAACTCCCGTTAGAATGCATGACAGGTGGGCTGGGCAGTGTCACCACTGCTGTTAGAGTCCATGACAAGTGTCAGACTGCATAACACATGGGCTAGACAGTGTCACCACTGCTGTGTTAGACTGCATGATATGCGGGCTAGACTAGAGTCCCCACTGCTGTGTTAGACTGCATGACATGTGGGCTGTACGCTGAACCCGCTGCTGTGTTACAGTGCATGACATACGGCCTAGACAGCGTCTATATAGCTATGTTAGAAGTGCTAATGATAAGACAAGTACCTTTCGCTGTACCACACAGTAGGATCGCATGCTATACCTCTCCCAGTGACGTACGACGCATGAGTCGTATCCAGGTGTGTCACTGGTTCCTCAGCCCTCTTGACCTGTTGATAATTCCTGCACGACCTTCTGTACGTAACAAATATATCTTCATCGTCACCACACGTCTGACACAAAATGCATCAACCTGTCGGTAATCATCTGAGTAATTAATACTTTCTTTAATAAAAGATACATTTTCGCCTGACCTATACAAACAAATTCGAATTGTCATTCGAATTAGCAATCACTCGTCAAAAGCAAACACTTGTCTGTGTCATCACGATTCTATGATTCCAAAACCGACATCATCAGCGGAACAAAAATTGCGGAATGATAAATGTATAATTTCAGAAATAATTCCAAATCCTGCAAGAACTTTTCCAGCACCTGTTTATTGCCAGCTGATTCATCACCCCGGCTGCCATACTGTTAGCGACTAAAGCAACACTCTTTAAAGAGAACCGTCCCGTCCGGTCCCACGCCAGAAAGGTCATCTCGGCTCAGTGCACTTCACTCTACCCGTCCCGGCCGGCCCTTGACGTTTGACCCCTTGACCACGACGACGGTGAGACGTTTGACCGCAGCCGAACGACCCTTGACCACGACGGTACGACTCTGGAGCATCACGAAACGACCTTTGAGTGCGGTGGAGCGATCCTTCCTTCAGGGGAAGGTCAAAGGCCAGGCCATCATACTGAATGGCCATACCGTCGTGCTCAAGGGTCATACCCTCGTGCTCAAGGATCACAACAGTAGTGTTCAAGGGTCACAAACGTCGTGCCGAAGGGTCACAACTGTAATGTTCAAGGAGTGTCACAACCGTCCTGTTCAAGGGTCACAAACGTCGTGCTCAAGGGTCACAAACGTCGTGCTCAAGGGTCACAACCGTCGTGCTCAAGTCACAACCGTTGTGCTCAAGGGTCACAGCTGTCGTGCTCAAGGGTCACAACCGTCGTGCTCTAGGGTCATGCCGTCGTGTTCAAGGGTCATGCCGTCGTGCTCAAGGGTCACAACCGTTGTGCTTAAGGGTCACAGCTGTCGTGCTCAAGGGTCACAACCTGCGTGCTCAAGGGTCACAAACGTCGTGCTCAAGAGTCACAACCGTTGTGCTCAAGGGTCACAGCCGTCGTGCTCAAGGGTCACAGCCGTCGTGCTCAAGGATCATACCGTCATGCTCAAGGGTCACAACCGTCTTGCTCAAGGGTCACAACCGTCGTGCTCAAGGGGCCTACCGTTGTGCTCAAGGGCCATACCGTCGGGCTCAAGTGTCATACCGTCGTGCTCAATGGTCATAACCGTCGTGCTCAAGGGTCACAGCCGTCGTGCTCAAGCGTCACAACCGTCGTGCTCAAGGGTCACAACCGTCGTGCTCTAGGGTCATGCAGTCGTGTTCAAGGATCATGCCGTCGTGCTCAAGGATCATACCGTCGTGTTCAAGGGTTACAACCGTCGTGCTCAAGGGCCATACTGTCGTGTTCAATGGTCTTACTGTCGTGCTCAAGGGCCATACCGTCGTGTTCAAGGGTCACAGCCGTCGTGCTCAAGGGTCACCACCGTCGTGTTCAAGGGTTACAACCGTCGTGTTCAAGGGTCATAGCCGTCGTGCTCAAGGGTCACAGCCGTCGTGCTCAAGGGTCACAACTGTCGTGTTCAAAGGTCACAACCGTTGTGCTCACGGGTCACAATCTTCGTGCTCAAGGATCACAACCGTCGTGCTCTAGGGTCATGCCGTCTCGTTCAAGGGTCACAACCATCGTGCTCAAAGGTCACAACCGTCGTGCTCGGCCGGTTAAACCTTGTCGTCAAACATTTACATAACACATAAAACCTTTTACCTGCCGCCTGGTCCACATAAGCTAACCTATCACCATGACCATCAATCACACGAACGCAACACACGTAATGTGCCTAAAGCAAAGAACACGGGAGATTTATAGGACCCAGTCCATTTCAAATCCCGACAAAAAAAAAGGAAATCCATCCACCATATTTTTTAGTTTATATATAAACACAGTTCTCCCTCGCAGCTCTGAGGTCTCTGGGAACAGATTGGGTTCGTTCTCCTCCTGCTGACTCGGGAGGATCGTCTGAATCATAGATCTATCCTCTTCAAAAGCTCTAGATCTGCCTAATGGCACCATCTCCAATAGAGGAAGCCTGTTTGACGTGAGAGCTGGGTGACACACACACACACACTCGCTGCTCAAGAACCTGTGAAGTCCTTGCGTGGCCAGAAGGCTCCTGGTGGCGCTGCTGCCGAAGACTGATAATGAATAGAGGCTGGGTGGGTCCTCAAGCGAGCTGAAGGCAGAAAGGAAGGGAAGAAAACTGTTACAGCCCACCGGGCTCTACTCTCAGTCTGCTGGGCTCTCTTCATGGTCTACTAGGCTCTCTGCACAAGTCTACTGGGCTCTCGTGATAGTCTACTGAGTTCTCCTTACACTCTACTGGGCTCTCCTCACAATCTGTTGGGCTTTCCTCACAACTTACTGGGCTCTCCTTACAATCTACTTGGCTCTCCTTAAAATCTACTGGGCTCTGCTTACAATTACTAGGCTTTCCTCACGATCTACTGGGCTCTCCTCACAATCTACTGGCTCTCCTCACAATCTACTGGGCTCTCCTCACAAACTACTGGGCTCTCTTCACAATCTACTGGGCTCTCCTTATAGTCTACTGGGCTCTCCTCACAGTCTACTAGGCTCTCCTCACAGTCTACTGGGTTCTCCTCACAGTCTACTGGGCTCTCCTCACAGTCTACTGGACTCTCCTCAGAGTCTACTGGACTCTCCTCACAGTCTACTGGGCTCTCCTCACAGTCTAATGGGCTTTCCTCACAGTCTACTGGGCTCTCTTCACAGTCTACTGGGCTCTCCTCACAGTCTACTGGACTCCTCTCACAGTACAACGGTACGAACCATCAGCATAACTGTACCACCCTGGGACTTAATGGAGTGGCATCTGACCTACTCCTTAAGACTGACTGATTGACTTTGTGGAGAGCGCAAGAGCCTAATGGTTAGCCAGCGTCTTTTAGCAGAAAGTAATGATATAAAGATATCTTAAAACTTAAGAAATTCTAATTGTAATCATATAGTTTAGCTTCCTTTGGTAAGTTTATCATTCTACGAACAATGCTGCATTAAATTCCTCTCTTACTTGAATATTTTCTATTATAATATGCGATTGATTTAGAGACCAATATTTCCGGCATTCCAGTCGTACATGTGTCATTGCAGTTGCAGGTGTCGTATACTGGAGCCGGTCTCCTCTCCATTAAGTGACTATGGGTCAACATACTATGACCAAACTTTAGTTAACAGCAACAAAAAAGAGCAAAAATGGAGATTTCTGCTGAAAGAAGGAAGCCATAATTCAACACCTCTCATAACCATCCGTTGTTTGTTATTCTTCTTTTGGGCTTCCAAGTCCCATCTAACTTGCCATTTACATCTAATCTCTCAACATATTTTACCCATGAAATAGTTGTGAGTTATAACTCACGCATACAGACTGCTTGATAAAGCAGACCTAGCCTTAGCATCTGTTATTTTATCACCGATGATATCGACATGTCCTGAACACCAGCAGGATTCTACGCTCTGTTGCTGGGAATAGTAGATTCTAACAGTCCAACCCAGAGGTTTTTGAACCACAGGAGGTACTGGGAACACTGTAACATTGCCTGCAGTGCACCCTGGGGATCACAGTAGACTGTACATTTCTTTTATCCTGTAACTGTTCAATTAACACAAGTGTAGTCTGACTGCCATACCGTTCTGTGGTAAATATGGAAATTCCGTCGACAATTTTGCTGCGTAAGATTCTTCCTGCAATACCTAGAGCAGCATCCCACGCCTTCATCCTATTTTGAACCATCAGTAAATATTTTTTTCCTCCTGATTGCACGAACGTTATTACGCAGTGGAAACTGTTGCTCACTTGGCTGTTTTCATCCACTCCTTGCCAAGTCTGATCGCGGGTAAACTTTCCGGGCAGGAAACCGGGTGAAACTCACTTCCCTAATTGAGTTTGAATCAAAACCACTCTGGGTTAGGTCAAAGGCCAGATAGGCCGTCATACACACAGGTCGTGCCGTCGCGCTCTAGCCCCATCAACTGCCAGGGTCGTAAAGGTCGTCAGCGTCTAGTTACAAGCACTATCCGAAAAACCTCTTAACACCTTCAGGTGTAATAGATAGTACGAGGACCACGTGTATATGGCCCATGTCGAAGGTGGTCATATCGGAAAGACTTTACGAGTAACTACTGAAGAGAAGCAGGCACTTAGTATCTATCACTCCTTGTCATACTAGTGAGGGATGGCGGGCAGAGAGGAACCAAATCCGCGAGTTGCCCGGACGACAGGAGGTGAGGCAAGGGAGCTCCTGGTAACCTGCAAGACAGGAAAGCGTTCCGCGTGTATAGTGAGGCAGCAGAGAGGGAGGGAGGGAGGAGGATAATCCATAACCTACGCTCGGAGGGCAGACCACTTGACCCTCACCATTGTTACCACAAGCGGCTCTCCTGCCTGTAGGGAGCAGGTTTAGGGATATGTAGACATTTTTCTGTTGCTTTATTTTTCAATATCTGTTATCAATATTATTATCTTCATCATTATTATAATTATTATCATAATAATCATTATCATTACTATTACCATTATTATTATTATTATTGTTATTATTATTATTATCAATATTATCATTATCATTATTATTATTATAATTATTATTATTATTATTATTATTATTATTATTATTATCATTATTATTATTATTATTATTAT
>JAYMFT010193724.1:0-11809 GCA_038088735.1 Panulirus argus
ATATATATATATATATATATATACCAAAGCCTGAGCCAGGTACCCATTTTATCGACCAAGCCCTAGGGGTGTCTGAACAGCTGGGTTGACTATGGACCGACTGCCGCAACCAGGACTCGAGCTTATGCGCTTGACCCTGGGCGGCCCGTGAATGCGTTACGGTCAGGGACGCTAACCACTACACCACAGAGTTACTGCTTCTCACCAACACCTCAGCTCCTGTTTTCCAATATCACAGTTGCTGCTTCCCAACATCACAGTTACTGCTTCTCACTAACACTACAGTTTCTGCTTCCCAATATCACAGTTGCTGCTTCTCACCAACACCACAGTTACTATTTCTCACCAATACCACAGTTGCTTCTTCCTAACATTATAGTTACTGCTTCCCAACAACACTACAGTTACTGCTCCTTACTAACAACATAGTTACTGCTTCTCACCAACACCACAGTTGCTGCTTCCCAACATTACAGTTACTGCTTTTTCACCATCTTCACAGTTACTACTTCTCACCAATACCACAGTTACTGCTTCTCACTAACATCACAGTTACTGTTTCTCACCAGCACCACAGTTTGCCGCTTGCCAACAACATCACAGTTGCTGCTTGTCATCATCAAAGTTGCTGCTTCCCAACAACTTCGCAGTTACTACTTCTCGGGAACACCACAGTTACTGCTTCTCACCAACATCAGAGTTGCTGCTTCCCAACTTCACAGTTGCTGCTTCCCTACAACATCTCCTTCCCAACATCACAGTTGCTGCTTTCTAACATCACAGTTATTGCTTCTCACCAACATCACAGTTACTGCTTCTCACCAGCATCACAATTGCTTCTTCTCAACATCACAGTTGCTGCTTCCCAGCATCACAGTTGCTGCTTCTCACCAACATCACAGTTACTGCTTCTCACGAACACCACAGATGCTAATTCCTAATATCACAGTTACTGCTTCTCACCACCACCACAGTTGCTGCTTCCAAGTATGACAGTTGCTGCTTCTCACCAACAATACAGTTACTGTTTCTCACCATCAATACAGTTGCTGCTTCCTAACATCACATCTGCTGTTTCCTAACATCACAGTTGCTGCTTCTCACCAACAACATTGTTACTGCTTCTCACCAACACCACAGTTGCTGCTTTCCAACAGAAAAGACTCCTAAACATATGAATTCTCTCAGAAAAAAAAAACGCAGACTACGAAGAGATCTTACAGAAGGGTTTGAAATACTAAATCATTTACATAACATATACGAAAATTTCTTCACCTCAGAAATTCGATGTACAGAAATAACGGTATGAAGAGGGAACGAAATGTAAGAATACTGAGGGCGAAAGTGTTTTTACATAAAAAGTAGCGTATCGCTGGAAGAAACTACAACTTTATGCAGTAAAGTCAAAGACTATAAGTACGTTCAAATGGAGGCCAGAGAAATACTTCACCGACACCTGGTGCGAGTGAGAAAGCCAGACAACCATTAAACTATTGTTTCCTGCTTTTTCTTAGAATTTAGCCGCAGAGCCTTCTAACTGATGTGGAACTTTTTCTGCTTCACACTTTCCTACATATATGTTCCCCAACAGTACATTACCACTACACTGCATGGTATTGTTTTCTCATCTGCTTCCTGCCAACAACTGAGCCAGAGGGAGAGGTTGGGGAGGATGCTCCTAATCAATACAATTACAGAACGGTGAATTATCATGGTAATGAGTGCAATTCCTCGTACTGTAATGTATCGGTACAGATGTTTATAATGATTACTTCAATACATCTCTACGCTCAATTACAGTAAAATCATCTTTAATGCATTATGAATTCGACATACCTATTTTTTACCACTTCCAATTATGCCCATAATTGTTTCACCAAATGGCTGCAAACAAGCGAGAATGAACAGCTCTGGAAAAAACAAATAGGAATTCTTACGAGTGATGTTATGGCATTTTACGTTTTCCATTACTTTACATTGTATCACGTCAGATTTGACAATATTTTGGTTGATATCTTATGTTTATGGAGCTAGAGCAAGAGAATGTTTCTTTCATTGTCACTGGAATCTGTACAAGGTATAATATCAAAATGAGTAGACTGAAATACAAAGAACCAAAAGCATTCTAGCAGAGACGTAGACGAATAGAGAAACTTCCGAGGCTGTATCACTTGTCTACCAGACAGCAATAACAATATTGATGGCGACCTGGGTATCGTATACGAGTTCAAGAACTCATAGAGGTCTGGATCTAGAAAGACACATGAAGAAAATAGGCATTATAACCAAGCCCACGAAAAAGACGTTATCCACCCTCTGACTTTAAGAACAGGGAAAGATCCACTCTACACAAAACCATAGACTCTGCATTGCCGTCCTCTGAAAGCTGCCTCTCTATGAGGATTAACGTGCTAAAGCTACGAAGAGCCATCCTAACAAGAAAAATAAAAGCACAAGAAAGAACCACATACACAGGAAATATTAGGCTTCTGCATGAAGTCCCTCACTACCTTTTTAACATGTACAACACAATTCTTAACACAAGATACCTTCTCCTTAGATATAAAGAGACTAAGATAACCGTAGTGCTAAAACCAAGAACGCCAGATACTGACACAAAGGATTACCTATCCCTTTTCTTTGAAGAAGTGCCAGGGAAAATTTTAGAGAATAGATAACCTTAGATTGACTGGCCATTAGAAGCACTATCTCTGCAAATGCGATCGCTGTAGAAAGAAATCGCATTTACCAGAGGCTTACATATAAAATCACCAGTCAAAAAAAAATCTTTTTTTCTTTATGTTAAAGGCTCCAATTACGTAAAAAAGTGTACATCAAGGCCGGGCTTTGATTGAGATATAGAGTGAATTATGAAACAGAAACAGAAAAGACAAGAGAAAGCATCTACGAATTTTGGAAGAAGTGAAAAACCTGTCCTTTGAAATGTGCTATTGGGAAAGACATGAGAAGGTAGAAAATTCCAAAACTTCGAGGTGTATGAAAAGAGGCTGTTTTCAAAACGGTCCACCCTTGAGTTGCCGATGGCCACACAATAATCATGTGACACAGCAGCCTGCCGAGTATTGCCTGGTCTACGTTGTCGTGGGGGTACACAAGCAGCCAACTCATGGGAGCAAAAACCAAAGTAATATCTACTAAAGAGGGAAAGAGAACCAATATTGCGGCGTAGGGCAAGGAGGTCAAGTTTGGAAGCAGCCAGGGACAGTTTATAAGTCGGACTGCTTTCGACTTGACTCTGTCAAGTAAGGATGCAGTTAAAACCACCCCACATGTGAAAGCAGTACTCCATACAAGGACGAATCAATCCTTTGTATAAAGAGAGCAGCTGCTCAGAAGAAAAGAAGTTTCGACATCTAAACAGGACACCCAGTTTCTTAGAGGCAGATTTAGCTATTCCAGTAGTGTGGGGTTTCCAAGAAGAAGTGGATGCTACATTAATACCAAGTATGCTCACTGAGTCAAAAGATGGAATTAGAGAACCGTCAAAGGAGAAAAGAGAATTGAGAGGAGTTGACGATAGAGAGATTGATAGAAATTGGATTCTGGAGGCATTAGACTTAACTAGATTTCGCCTATCCCACTGAGTTATCCTGTACAAGTCTGAGTTTATTGAAGAAGCTGTGTCAAGACGAGATGCAGATCGAGTGAGAGAAGAAGGAGCAGAACTGAAGGATAGGAGTGCATTTGATTATTTTTTGGAGGAGAGGAAATCGTTGAAAAAAGGAGAGATAGTGTAGTGAACAGGACAGAACCACGAAGGACACCGCTGTTGATGGAGGAAAGGGGGAAGGTTGATCCATCAAGAATCACAGAGATAAATCGGCCGGAGAGGAAGCTAGATATGAAGGAGCAAAGTGAAGGGGGGGGAGCAAGAAGCAGGAAGCTTAAAGATGATACCCTCGATGCCACACCCTGTCAAAAACTTTGAATATGTCAAAGGCAACTAAACAAGACTCCCCAAAATCTTTCAGGGATGATGACCATACATTAGAAAGATAGGAAAGAATACCACCAGTGAATCTCGCCTTACTGAAGCCATCCAGATGATCAGAGAGAAAACAGTGAATTTCAAGGTGTCTAAGGATATGGGAGTTGAGGAGGGATTCAAAGACTTTGGAAACGGTAGATGTCAAAGCAACAGGATGTCAGTTAGAGGGGTCAGAACGGTCACACTTCTTAAGGATGGGATGTATCAATGCATTTTTCCAAGGAGAAGGAAAAGTTTTGGCTTTTAAACAGATACGGAACAGATGAGCAAGTACAGGTGCAAGTTCAGAGGAACACTCTTTCAGCACACGGGGATGGATGCTATCAGGACCATAAACCTTGCTTATGCCCAGAGAAAGAAGCGCTTTTCGGACAGTCCGAAAAGAGATAACGGGGAGGGGCATAGAATTAGTAAGGGAAGCATCAGTGGGTGAAGAAATGTTAGTCAACCAAGGTGGAATTAGAGGAGAAACGGGAACCAAAGAGAGTTGCCTTGTCAACGGGAGAGACAGCTATAGTACCGTCAGGAAGGAAAAGTGAGGGGAAGGTAGAGCGACAGAAGTTGTTAGAGACGCCCTTAGCTAAAGACCAGAAAGACCTATCATTTGATGACGAGGAGAGGTTATCGCACGTCCTCTGGATTAAGTAACGCTTAGCCTCGCGAATAACGTGCTTGTTGCGATTACGGGAAGTGATAAAAGCTGAATGGGAGTTAGAGGAGGGAGAGTTTTTCCAAGCCCGATATGCCTGACCTCAGAACAGGAACGGTTGAACCATGGATTGGATGGAAGTCGTCTTGGGGGAAGAGGGGATAATTGCTTCCATTTTCCGCAAGAATAACTTCTGCCATGCATTTATCGGAGAAGAAGCATCACCACATAAGTGACAGTAATTTACCCTAAAAGAGTCAGAAAAGAAGTTACGTAAATTATTCCAGTCAGCTGTTGAGGTGCCGGTATTTACGCCAAGAAATGGCTGCTAGAGGGGAAAATGCCGTTGAAATAGATACATTCATGAGAGTGTGACCAGATGAACCAACTGGGGACGAGATTATGTACTACTTACAGTGGGATCGACTAAAGGTGAAAAACAGATCCAGAATATCTGGAGAGTTGTCACCGCGGTCAGGAATGTGGGTAGGGTGGGAGGTAATTTGCTATAAATCATTGAATGGAGAACGTGAGGGCTTCAATCCCTCCACCATCCGTTTGGGAGGAATTTATCCATTCCCAATGGTGAACGTTGAAATCCCCGAGGTAAAACATATCGGCTTGCTGGTGAGAGGATGTCATAGTCTAATGGCAGGAGATTCGATAGTCAAAGAAGGATGTAAAATTCGTAGAATTAGGAGAGCAATGGGCGAAACAGAGAAAAATTGTGGTAGTCGGGAGACGGACCTCGAGCCACATAACATTAAAATTTGGGAACTCAAGGTCCTTTAGGCTTACAACAGGTGTGTTGATGTTGGAACAGCACAAACACCACCTCTGAGCCGTAATCATGAATGGATAATATAGCTAGATATGAAAAAGGGAAGAGTGAGAACATCATTAGAGAACTGTCTCAGAGAGAAGTAAGATATTAGGAGAAGTACATCCCAGATGTTGTTCAATAGAGGAGAAATTACTTGAGAGACCACGAATGTTGGTAGAGTGAATAAAAAAAAGAGGAAGGTCTCACAGAGAAGGGAAAGTCATGGGAGGGGCCGGTACTACTACTGTCAGAGTCCTCCCTCTCATTGGCAGTAGAGTCAGGCGGAAACCCGGAGATTCTTGGCAGCCCATGATGTCGGAGACTAGGATGTCATAGATATGTTAGACTTTATCATTATAATACTTAGAAAATGTTTGGGTGGACAGGAGTTGGCAGGAGTACTTACGTATAAAAAAATAAGCGTTTGAGTAGGTGTATGATACTTGTTAGGAGAAGATGGCAGGACTAGCCCGGTAGTACCGTTTTCATGAGACAGAAAGCAAGACCAGCAATCCTGACATGAAGAGTGTAAGATGGTTCCTGGCACCACTTTAACGCTCCTCAGTCAGGACGGTAGTACCAAAGCTTTCGACAAAGTGTGGACGTAAGGATGAGTAAGGTATTACAGTTAGGCACACGTGCCAGAAGTTACCTTCCTTGGCCGACAAACTGCCAAAGTCACCATTATCACTGCAACGTCAACGAGATTTTCTTTACGAAGCGAGGTTCTATGAGGCTGCGTCCTGTCATCGAAGCCGTTCATAACGTCCGCAGCTGACATTTTCCTTCCAACAGGGAACACGTGTAAAGACATTCTCTGCGCAGACGATGCTAGACAGTAGTCTCCAACAATAAACATACTGCAATCAGAGGCTCCAGACTCAATAGATTAAAAAAGGAAGTGAAATATACATAAACAAATTTACTACTGGGGAAAAAAGCGACACAGCCATTGAGGGTAATAAGATAACGCACTAGAGGAGATGGAGAATCCTGGGTCAGCACCAATACTTCGTGGCTTGATTATAAAACATATAAAAAAAATAGTCGTACAAGGTAAGGCGACCTTGGTTAGCATGTGCAGTTTCTGGCCCATTCCAGAGAGCCAAACACTATAGTTGGTAAAGGCGATGATTCCCCACCCCACCCTTCCCCATCCACCTCCACCCACCCTACTGACCTACTTCACAATACCCACTCATCACCTCGCCTTCAAATCATGCGTGCTGAAGTTATAAAGGGTATAGATTAACGTTCTAAGATTCGTCAAATATCAAGTATCAAAATATCAAAAACAACCTCAATCATTTAAGATAAAACCTACTGGTACTTCCGTAAAGGAAGAGACATCAATGAATATAGCAAAAACTAGAAGACAACGGAAACACACACATTAGAATCCATTACTGAGACAACAGTACGACTGGTAAGAATGGAACAAAACTGGTTCCCAAGGAGCCCCGGAAACGGACAGGGGCTCAAGCCGTCCATCAATATAACAATGAACCATCCTAAGCTTAGCCTTGCAATCTTCCTTCCTTAACAACCAGACACCACCACCACTATAGACACATACCACACACACACACACACACACACACACACACACACACACAGTCCGGAATCCTGGGTTATATTCATGAGGCATCAAAAACGGGTACCCAGCAGATAACCCAAACAGTACAGTAAAACCTATACCATACATCTGTACACTTAATAATTAAATTTCATTTCTCGACTGTATCATCCGCTGTCCAATCTCTTCTTTTTTCAACTCCCAATCATCTGATTAGACACAAAGAAATAAATGGTTGTGATAAATCCACTACACTGTGGGCAGGGAGGGAAGGAAGGCGGGCTCCACACATACTGTGGCTGGTGCGTATCCTCACAGTGTGGGATGGAGGGAGGAGGAGCGTGGCTTACACATATGATGGCTGGGATAGACTCCACAGTGTGGTCAGGGAATGGGGATGGCAGAGACCTCACAAATGGTGCCTAGGATGATCCTCCACAGTGTAGGTCGGGAGGGGGGGAGAGGGGGGGGAAAGAAGAGTCCACATGTGATACAGTACCTGGGATGAGTCCCCACAGCGTTGGTCAGGAGGGAGGGAAGGCAGAGTCCACACATATTGTGGGTGGGATGAGTCCCCACGGTGTGGGCTGGGAGGGAAGGGGGACAAAGTCCACACATATGGTGGTTGGGATGAGCCCCCACAGTGTGGGCCGTGTTGGAGGGAATACAGGACCCACACACACAGGGTGGCCGGGATGGACCCTATCGTCTGCCGCAGGATATTCGTTTCAGACCTTCTACAACCAGCCAAGGCTTTCCTGGGAATGGAGCTGTTCATCCCTGGCTTCAGCCTCAATATACGATATGCTTCCCCTTCAGAGTAATAATATTCCTTGCTGAAAGATCACACAACATCAAAATCCTGTTTAAACAAATTGGCAACACTGCAACCATATAATCTAAAATGAAAAAAAAAGAAAACATTATAGCAGCCGTGAGTCCTCGTCTTTGGTCCACTCCGATAGCCATAGGGATTTCTTACCCTTCTGTGGGGCCACTTTACTTCCTCCCACATTACTCTTATGGCCACAGATTAACTCTTTACTCTTCTGTGAAGCCTCGTTACTTATCCCTACACCACACATCAACCACGGCTAACCTACCAGTTCACATTCTCTCCAACCATTCATCTCATCATTCTACCAAGAGTAAAAGAACTTACATCATTTTGGGCAGTAGTCTCGGAATAACTAATTTCAAACGGCTCTCTTCAAACTTACAGATGATATCTTTATACTTAGCTATAATATTTTTTGATCAACGCTGGCAATATTATCTAAACCTATCTGGGCATCTAAACTAGTATTATCTGGGCATCTAAACTAGTATCATCGGGTGTGTCTGAGACCAATGTCATCAAATTGTACCAAAATATCTGTAGATTTATCGCTGGGAAAGCACAAAGTTCTATTGCTCTTTCCTTTAACACAAAACTCTTGTTCCTAGTTTCAAACTAAAGGGTTGCAAACCAGAGCGGTATCATGATCATCCTGTACTTCATCCTCCTAGTAACCTAATTCAGCTTGTATAAGTGTTACCATTTCACCTGTGATAAATAACATTTTTACTATCTACTCTCATACAGCAATAAACATATTTTCCTTTGTTTCTTTTTTTTTATTCACGTTATTTCATGTTTCTAATTTTTCCCCTCATTGCTTACCTGGCCATAATATGTTTCAAACAATAATACTGAAACAACATACGGTCATCTTCCACTGATCCACTGGATGCTGTCTTATCATCTGAGCGACCATCTATCGATAGTTGCCATCGCTCGATTGGGCAGCGCGATCGATCGACTGCACAAATCCATCGACCGAGAGTACGTTCTCCTCTCTCTCTCTCTCTCTCTCTCTCTCTCTCTCTCTCTCTCTCTCTCTCTCCCTCTCTCAGATTGGGGTGTTTGAATGTGTGTGGATGTAACCAAAATGAAAAGAAAGGAGAGATAGCTAGTATGTTTCAGGAAAGAAACCTGGATGTTCTGGCTCTGAGTGAAATGAAGCTCAAGGAAAAAAAAGGGGAAGAATGGCTTGGAACCGTCTTGGGGTAGGTGAGAGGACAAGAGCTGAGGAAGCAGGAATTATGGGAGCGTGTAATAGAGTGTAAGGAAGTAAATTCCAGAATGATGTGGGTAAAACTGAAAGTGGATGGTGAGAGATGGGTGATCATTAGTGCTTATGCACCTGGTCATGAGAAGAAAGATCTTGAGAGAGCAGTGTTTTGGGAGCAGCTGATTGAGTGTGTTAGCAGTTTTGATGTATGAGACCGGGTATTAGTGATGGGTGATTTGAATGCGAAGGTGAGTGATGTGGCAGTTGAGGCTATGGTGTGCATGTGTCTTTTTTATTTTTCAGCCCCTCACCTTCCTCTTGACCCCTTGCATTTTTCTCTTGTACATCTCACAGTCACTCCCAGTCCTTCCCTGTAAGTACGGCTTATTCATCTATCATTTCTCTTTCAATAGCAACTTCACATCGTCATCCCTTCACTCACAACCGTTTCTCGCCTGCACACCTCCCATCTTCTGCATACTACTTACTTTTCTTACTCATGCTAGCACTGCTCCCTTAAAGACCCCTTATTCCCCACCTACTTTTTTTTTTATCTACTCTCACCTTTTACTATTCTTTGCTCAGTCTCTCCAGGTATTTCTTCTCACAGGTCTCTTTTCTAAGCTTACCTACTTTCACCACTCATTTTTCACCCATGTCGTTTCCTCTTTTCTAAAAACGTTTTACAGTTGTTCACCTTTGCTTCCACCAGGTAGTGATCAGGTATTCTGCTAGCTGCCCCTCTTAGCATTTTCTCACATCCAAGATTCCTTCCTTTGCAAGCCTGTCATTTTTAGTATAATGTCAACATACCATCTTTCCTACTTACCCATGTATACTTGTGTATATCCCTCTTTTTAAACCAGGTATTCCCAATCACCCATCCTTTTTCAGTGCACAACTCCACAAGCTGCCCACCATTTGCATTCATCTTGCTGAATATCCCATGTCACCCAATTATACCTTTAACTGCCACATTACACACTTTGCATTTAAGTCACCCATCACTACTACTCAGTCTCTTGCATGAAAACTGTAAACATTCACACTCTGCTGCTCCCAAAATAGGTATCTTTCCTCAACTAATTTTCATGGGCAGGTGCATAGACACTAATAATCGCCCATCTTTCATAGTCTAGTTTCATTTATACCCACATTAGTCTGGTACTCACTTCCTTACACAGTTCTCATATTTCATTCTCTAAGCCCCCCCAAATGTAATTTACTTAATTATATTTTTGTAGTTTTGAGCATGGTTAAGAAAAGATGCACTAGTACCAGAGGTGTTAAAGTGCACATATTACTATTTTCCAGACTGCTTGAAATACAAATGGCAGCTTATACATTACACAGTTTACTTTCTTAGTGTGCTTTTGGTACATTGATGCCTGAAATGCTTAAAAAGCTCTTTAGATATGCAGCAGATGATATATTTCTGTGTAGCACATTCTTCTAAATGATAAAAATAGTTTTTCATATTGAAAGAATACTTCTTTCTCTCATCTTGTAGTATCTAATTAATGAATTTACTTTTTCAGTGTTAGGTGCCATCTTTGGTGCAGTGCCACTTGTTGGGACATACTGGGCAGTGCTACCTGGGGTGCTGGAGCTGTGCTGGAGTAGGGGCTCACCAACTTTAGCCATGCTGCTCTTTGCTGCACAACTTTTACCAATGTCATGTGTTGACACGGCCATCTATGCTGATATCAAAGGGTACACAAACTGTTTATGTTTTGTAGAGATAACAACTAAGATGCTGTTGATCATGATGAATGCATCGGTAAATGATAAAATGAAATGTATAGAATTATGGAATTGAATGACTGAAATGCCTTTCTGTAAATAATAATGAAAAGAATTATGGAAGGGCTTGATAGTTTAGAATTGTGGTAGTAAGTATCAATAGACTTCAGGGAGAATAAGAAAATGTTTTGGAATAAGGTTAATAATATGGAAAAAACTAGAGAACAGATGGGAACATTGTTAAGGGGGCAAATGGCAAAGAGATAACAGGCAGAGATTGAGCGAGTACTTTGGAGGATTGTTATATGTATTTGATAAATGGTGCCAGAAATAGGGTTTTTGGGTCAGGGAGGTATGTGAAGTGAGAGAGTAATGTCAAATATTTTGGTGAGAAGGTGTCTGAGGACTGGTGGAATGCCTGTACAATGCCCCTGCATAAAGGCAAGGGGAACAAAGGTAAATGTTCAAATTTTAGAAGTATAAGTTTGCTGAGTAAACCTGGTAAGTTGTATGAAAGAGTGGTGATTTAGAGGGTTATGGCATGTACAGAGCATTAGAGTGGGGAAGAACAGTGTGGTTTCGGGAGTGGTAGGCACTGTGTTGCAACAGTTGTTTGCTTTGAAGAATGTATATGAGAAAGACAAAGAGAAACATTTAAGATATTTATGAGTGTTGATAGAGATACTGTGTGGGAGGTGCCACAGATATATGGTGTGGAAGGAAAGCTATTATAAGGAGTGAGGAGCTTTATCAGGAGAGTGTAGCATGTGTCTAAGTAGGTACAGAGTTGGGTGAGTGGTTCCAGGTGAACATGAATCTGCAGCAGGTGTCAACCCTAACGTATGCCTTCTCCAAATCCATAAATGCTACGAATCCTCTGAGGAAAGGTTGACAAAGAAGATATATGTTTCAGAGGTGGAGGGAACAAGGAGACGTGGGAGACCAAATTGGAGGT
>JAYMFT010193735.1:0-11809 GCA_038088735.1 Panulirus argus
GGAATAGAGTGAAATGGAACGATGTGGTATACTGGGGTCGACGTGCTGTCAATGGACTGAACCAGGGCATGTGAAGCTTCTGGGGTAAACCATGGAAAGGTCTGTGGGGCCTGGACGTGAAAAGGGAGCTGTGGTTTCAGTGCATTACACGACAGCTAGAGACTGAGTGTGAGCGAATGTTGCCTTTTCATCTGTCTCTTGGCGCTACCTCGCCAGCGCGGGGTGGCAATGCTATTTCCCGTGTTGCGGGGTGGCATCAGGAGTGGATGGGGGCGAGGAAGTGTGAATATGTACAGGTGTATATGCATATGTATGTATATATGTATATGTTGATATGTATATATATATGTACTGTACATATATGTACATGTATGTATATATGTGTGTATGTGGTGGGGATGGGTCTTTCTTGTCTTTCTTCATGTTTCCTGGTGCTACCTTGCTGACGCAGGAAACAGCGATCAAGTATAATAATAATAATAAAAATATATATATTAATGATATTGCTAATGGGCTGCATTTTAAGATAATAAAATTTGCAGACACTTCTAATCTAGGAAATAAAGCTCCAACATTAACATATTATGTGATACATTTTTAATAAAAAAAATAATTAATGAAACATGGCAACAATGAGATTCCACGTCAACATTGCAATGAATCATGGAAAGTGCAACTTTTTGACACCCAGTACTTAATAGTGTTCCTTATATGAAGCTGTACAATAATAACAAAATTGATTTGTATACTTTGCTAATGGAACTGCACCCTAAATATTCTGGAAGTACTTCAACAAATGAAAAAGCCATAATAGATGTTAATCCTTGAAATAAAGCTGCAAGATTTTAAGACTAAATGGTGAGGGAGCCTCAGCAACAGACTCTGGATATACCTTCTTGGCTGAGATTAGCCTCTCTTCATACAAAAAACAAGAGAATGTATTGATGTTTGTAAACACAAAAACTTAGCACAGTACAGAATTCTCATCAGGAGGGGGACGTTAGTGCTGGCTGAGAATGGAGCATTTGTTTTACATTGGAAACTTATACCTGCCTTTTTTTAAGAATGCATTACTTGTGTAAAGGAGAAAGACCAGTGTGAGCAATGTAACTAGGTCATAGGTTTGTCATACTTGTCATTAAACTAAACATAGTTTCAGTTATAAAGAAAGGGACTGAAACTCCCCTGACTGATTAAAGTAGGATAAAAAGTATCATCATGTCACAATGGGTAACAAACTACCTCTCTTACAATGAAAAATGCTGAAAGAGTTATTGCTTATGTTACCATCTCTTACCAGTCAAGACAACCACAAGTACAGTAAATTATCAACCTTAATGCAGAAAATAATTGCACACATTATCCTTATATGGAAAAAGACATTTAACTATAAAACACAAGCTATGTACAAACTGCTAGGAGTTCTACACTTTTCAGACAAATCTGAATCTGAAACCTAAAGAGACATTTACTGTAGAGGAGATTACGCAAAAGGCAAACTAGTAACCTACTCACCTTTACTAGATATGTTGAAGCAGTGGTACATTCCATATATAGAGTAAACATAAGAAGTCCCTGGCTTCATGTACATTGGCTCTGTTCTGGCTGTTCTTTTCCCATTATGACTGTGTGAGGCTACGTCTGGGCCACCCAAATAACTTTCTGTCTCTACAATACATCCAGATATACGAACACCATCCACAACCCTGACAACAACTTGACCTGTTGAAAAAATTTCAATACATTACAGGGTACTTTAAGGATTATGAAAAAATAGTGATATCTGCAGATTCATCTTAAATACAACAAAGAGCTGAGGACTTTTAATGTAAATGTTTTGCCTACAAAAACACCTAAATCTTTAAATCACTGATGACTCCATACAAGTACTGTACTTTGTCAACCACATCATACAGAACAGCATACCTGACAATTTCTTACTGTGTATTTATATCATAATTTTTCCATGTCCAACTTCCTTCCCTTCTAACAGTGTAATTGGAAATCTCCATCAACATCACTTGTATAATTTTTCTAAGCAATGTATTAAAAGAAAATAAACATATACATTGACTATACAACCCAATCCTTTTGGTAAACTGTAACTAATAGTGCCTGCTCAGCTCTCTTCAAAGAAATTCTTATTGCTTTCCTCATGTACCATGTATTCCATTTAAAATTTTACAATCTTTCCCCATAATCTTCATGATAAGAAACTCACTAGACAAATATGTCTAGTGAAATAATATTTGGAAAGAGCATTAGGTAGAGGTAATAGGTAGGAGCATTAGATAGAAGTAGTCATTAGGAACATTAGATAGAAGCCTCTGAAAACACTGCGCTAGAGTTGCCCTATGCCAGTGGCCTGTTAAGGGCATGGCACTAAAGGTTAAGAAGCAGCACTGGAGTTCTTTAGTTATGGAGACTGTTGCCATGGCCACACCTTTGAGGGAGTTCCAATTGAAATACACGTTAGACATATAGATAGATAGAAGATTCTACCTGTACGAAAAAATGTACACATCATATAATAAAAAATATATCAATGTAAAATAAAAAGAGCTTACCTAAAAGTGCTTTAGCAAGAATAATGCTGTCTTGATTATAGAAGTCTTGAGACAGTCTTGGTCCACTAATGATAGTTTTCTCTGCAATCTGTGAATCTCCAACAGATGCACTTAACTCTTGTGGTACTTTATTACCTCTCACACATCTGCCTCTTACGGAAGTTTCCTCCATTTCTATTGTGTTCATGTCCTCTTTAGTTCCTCTTTTGCTCTCTTCTATTTTCTTATTTCCTTCTTTAACATTATCTCTGTCTGAAGACTCACTTGTTTGTTTTGAAAAATATGGACTTAATGTTGAATCCAGTGCAGTGTTGGGAAAATCACAAGTCCTCAATAATTTATCACCACCACCTGACAATTTTCTACGTAATCTTTTGGACATGTTTTTTCTGTGGTATTCAAGAAATGTTACTGATGTTTATTTTGTCTTTCCTCGGGTAATTTCTATCCTAGAAGAGGTAATAAGATTTTCTGTCAACTTAAAGGTACAGTAGTGCAGTAATTTAACAATAAAAGATAATGGAATTTTCAACCTGACATTCCCCCCTGTAGTCATGAGATTAAACAAATGTTAATGAAATATTCAACATAATACACACAACTGATCTCACAACACAGGCTGTAATTGAAAAGTCACTGATCTATCTTTCATGTTCTAACCACTGCTTTCATCATTACGTGTATAAAAGTCCCTTGCCATCCATGCACTCATTCTTCCCATAGTTTGAACATAATCCATCATGGATGCAAACTTATAAGTACTTTTTATATATGATCTCTGATTCCAGTAACCACTAGAATAGTATGTATCCCAACATCCACCATATAAATCTTGGTAATCTTTCTCTTCTTGCTGTGGTGTCCAGCCTGTTTGTGTATGAATAGGATCTGTTTCCTGATATTCATAGTAATTGCCTTGCTGCTGGGTATTGCTAGCACTACCATTCTGGTGCCATGCCCTATGGTCAGAATAATTTGTTTGGTCCTGATAGTCATTCATAGGCTGAGTTTCATAATCCCACTGTCCACAGTATCTACCATCATGATATTTATAACTGCTGTGATGTATGAAACAATCATTCGGGTTATTAAATGAGGTTTGCTTTTTACTAGGTAACCTTTTTTTCACTTGTTTTTTAGTCTTTGGTTTTTCCATACTTCTCATACTCATGTAATACTCATAAGGTTTTGACACCTTTTGATCTTGTTGCTTGGCATGCATACTCTGTCCAAAATTATTTGACTTAGAAAAAAGTTTCTCCTTGACATTCTTTTCATGATACTGATTATTGATAGCATTATCGCCTGAAGAACTCATTATCCCAAGACTAGGATCAGAGGGTTGCTGGACTTTGTTTTTAGCTTCTTGGTAGTCCACACTCTCATTACAGGTGTCTGACTGTTTTGCTATAAAAACATTGTCAGCAGTAAGGTTTTCATGCGATTCTTCCCCAGAGAATGACCGATTTTCTTGAGATGACAAAACTGATGTGTGGTCATCTGTCATACTGCTTTTTGTTTCGCCTCTCTTAACCTGATTTAACATGCATGCATCTTTTCCTTCTATCATGTCTTGTAGAGCTTTCTCAATATCAGCCCCACTACATTTCCAAGTTTCATCAGTTTCAATTACTCTCTGCTCATGTTCTTCTTGTACAGCCTTCCAGTGATCATCAAGTGACTTAATATCTGCTTCATTTGGTTTTAGTTTGTTTGGTAAAGATGGTACTTTTACAACTGGGTTATCAGCAGCTGAAATACTGTCATACTTCTCTAAACAGTCTAGAAGTATATCTGAGTACGAAATATTCACTGAGGGTGATTTAGGGCTTATTCCCTGTAATAAAGTCAAGACCCTTTTGTAAGTTTCTGCCTTAATCTGAATTCTTTCATTTTCCATTTTTCTTTTTGCTTCCTGTTTCCTCTTTTTTAGCACCTCTTCATCAATGGTGTTCTTATTCTGACTGTCCTTTACTTTCCAGTTTTGCATTTTCTTGTCTGCATTCATTTCCCCATAATACCTATTAATAGTGTCTTTTGACCCTTGAAATTTTTTTGATTTACGAGTGTTTTTTTTTGAGACTGCACCAACTTCTCTATTTTCTTTACCAGAGTCTTCAAGGTATTCTAACTTCATCTTGAAACCATTTTTTTCTCTTGGAGCTGATGTTTTTTTGTATGATGTATTTTCCTGCTCTAGTGCTTGACAACTGTTATCTTTTTTTTTATCATATACTTGCAAAAAATTTTTCTCCAGCCATATTTTCAGCTCTTCATCTGACAGTCGTTCTAATTCCTCCATACCCTCAACATCTTTACTGGCAATGTTAGATTTCCAATCCTCTTGTAGCATAAAAACTTGTACATTTGCCAGAGATGCAATAGCCCTCATAGCCTGCCATTCATCTCCTTCTGTAGCAAGAGTAATAGCGCCTCCTCGAGAGCCAAACCGGCCAGCACGTCCCACACGGTGAAGATATGTAGCCTGATCACGTGGCATGTCAAGATTGACTACAAGATTCACATGTTCTGAATCCAGGCCTCGAGCGGAAAGGTCTGTTGATACGAGAACTCGACATTTGTAGGAGCACAATTCTTCCAGTGCCTTTAAACGATCACTCTGGTTTTGCCCACCAGTCAGGTATGAAACAGGCCATCCAGACGTTCGTAATGCATTGCAAAGGGATTCAGCACGTAACTGAGAATTAGAAAATACAAGACATTGATTAAATGTGACTGTGGTGAGAATGGTTAGAAGCTCTGTTAACTTGATCTGCTGTCTGCGATGTGGCTGATGGTGATATGGGAGCAATCTTACAAACTGGTTAACACCAAGGAGAGCAGGAGAATCTCTTCCAAGTCGGACATGGTTTGGTGATCGCATGAGTCTTTCAGCAACTCTGGCTACATCTTCAGTATAAGTTGCACTAAGTGCTAGTATCTGCTTATTCAGGGGAAGTGCAGAAGCCAATTGGACCACACTTTCAGTAAACTGTCCAGTCAGAAGCTGGTCAGCTTCATCTAGTATAAGCAATCTAACATTATCTAATTTAAGGTATCCCAGTTCAACAAGCTGAGTGATGCGGCCAGGTGTTCCTACAGCGATGTGGCAGCAACGAAGTTTAGCTTTATCTTGAGCTAAATGAATCCCACCAATAAAGGTAGATGCTCTTAATCCTGGCATCCCACTACCTATAGCATTAACCACTTGTGTTATCTGCACAGCAATTTCACGAGTAGGTGCAATAACTAGAACCTGTGTTGTTACAGCAGAGACACTTATCATTTCCAGTGCAACTACAATAAAAACACATGTCTTACCAGTGCCACTCTTAGCCTGAACGACTAAATCTAGCCCACAGCGACCAAGAGGGATTGCAGCTAACTGAATGGGGCTTGGCCGCTCAAACCCTGCTGCTTTTAGCCCCTGCAACACTTGGTCTGATAAGTACATACCAGCAAAGTCTATATTTTCTTCTATGAGAATATCATCTGTTCTTTCTCTGTCTTCAAGTTTATGAGCTTTTCTCTGAGCCATTTTGTTTTTGGATTCTTTTACAATATTCAAACATAAACTGTATTATCTCACATCCCTCACTTAGCACCAGCTTCTACACTTTTCTGAAATATAGATAATAGGTATTTAATAACATATTTATATAAATCTTATTATAAGATTGAAATCAGTAACTGAAATCTGAATGATTCAATCCTACGAATTAATTTACATAAGTCAATCAATGAGTACTGGAAGTTGTGAATGCATGAAAGAAGGTGGGAGTGTTTCAAGGCTGTGTGATGCCTTATGGTTATTTAACATTTTTGAGGATGGGGCATTGTGTGAGGTGTTGATAAGGTGGGGTGATTGCAGTGTGATACTTAACCATGGAGAAAAAAAAATTGAAAACTCACATTTTTGCTATGCAAATGATACTGTACCGTTATCTTAACTAGAGGACTTGGACAGACTGGAGGACAGGTTTGATAGGGCAAGTCAGAGGAGGATGCTGAATGTGAATGCAAATATAATTCAGACAGTGTTTTGAAAGGGATGAGATCAGAGTGTAAAATTATTTTTTGCAAGGTGAAAAATGGAAAATATGGATAAGTTAAAATATGAAATGATGACTGGTGTCAACTCAGTGATCTTGTCTCTGCTTTATCTTTAATATGACTACCACAGAGTGATGCTGACAAGTTGGTTGACATATATTTCTATGATCTATTCACCTCAAATAGATCATTTAATTATTTATTTGTTTGTTCCTTATAATTGTCTGAGGACTCTGTTATTAGAAAGGATCATGGTATTACCTAGGACTCCCTTTCCAGAGTTCCTGCAGACTAAGGCTGTTACTTCCAACAGCAATGAAATGATGGAAACTTGATGATACTGAACTTATTACACAGCCTAGCCAAAAGTGACTTTTCACTCATGATGTACCTTTAAGCAGGTAGAGTCTGGTGCCACCACTTCAACAGTCAATGTATATGGTATGAGTTAAATCATTACAGCACAAGAGATCTTCACGAAATGACAGTGTTATGTTCCTGGCAATCTGTCACTTTAATGAATGTCTCTATTATTTCGCTATTTAAGATGTCTACTATTGTTTGGGGGACCAATCTGGTGACAAAACTCAGACGAAATGATTTTTTCTCTGGTTACAATCATTTTCTTCTTTACAAAAATATCCTACCACCTCATTTGAATATAACTTTGACAATTTGGAAGGCATAACCAGCGATGTTATTTTGATGCATTTTGACACATTTCGGGTTTTCGTGGATCTAGTATGGAGATAGCGCATCAAAAACAAAAAATACACACAGAGAAGTGATAAAATGGTTATAATAAAAATATGTTTCATTAGTCGATTGGGTCTCCTGCCTCACTAAAGGTGCATTTCACCCATCCTACTATTGGATTTCATTCAATTGCACTGTTTAGAAAAAGAAGCATATCTGCGCAATGATTAACCTAAAGCCATAAGGACACAAGTATGATGTAGCTTTTTACAGTTTCACTTGTAACACACATACTAGCTTAACTTAATCCTGTTGTAATTAAATATTAAATATCGGTTGCGAAGTCACTGCACACGCCGCCACTACTCATCCATTGGTGAACTTTGATATCTGTTACACCAATATTCATATGCCAAGTAAAGAAAAATGGATGAGACGTTTTCGCTCACGTAACTACGTGGTAAAACTAGGAGTAACTCAGAATGTCCTGTCACCTGTAACCAGTGCTGTACAGGATTAACTTTGTCACCAGATATGCTTGTTTCTGTTGATGTTACGGTTGCGATCACCTCTGGCAATTACAACCAGAGCCCACCGCTGGCAACCACTATCAGCGACCATTTCCGGTAGCGACTACGAGCATCTTCCTATTGTAACCAATGCTAGCGACCGCTGCTAGCAACCACTACAAATGGCTATTGCTATCAATCATTCTCAGCACATCCTTTGTGATAGATGCACTTAAGAAAGCGTTGCTAAGTCATACAATCTTTTTTTTACCATTGCCGTTAAACGCCGTTTACACTACGCCAAGAGATAACCACTGCTATCTACCATTGCCGGTTGCTCCTGCTGGTGACCACTGCCATCTACCTTTGCTAGCGACTCCTTTAAGTGACAACTGCCATCTACCATTGTTAATGACTACTGATAGTGACCACTGCCATTTACCATTGCTATCGACTCCTGCTATTGACCACTGTCATTTATCATTAAGAGCGACTCCTGCTAGTGGCCACTGCCATCAGCCATTGTCAGCAACTCCTACTAGTGACCACTACCATCTACCATTGCCAGTGACTCCTACTAATGACCATTGCCAATGACTCCTGTTAGTGACCACTACCATCTACCATTGCTAGCGACTTCTGCTAGTGACCACTTCCACCGATCACTACCACCGGCTACAGGTGGTCTTAGGCTGTAAAAAATCAACGATCCTAAATACTAACGACCATTCCAGATTATCTTTTATTCCAACTAGTACAGCTTTCTTTACAAATTATTGCATATTTGATGTGCTGATTGATAGTATTGCTTAAATATTGAAATAATTTGTGTTGGTAAGCTAGAATGCCATAGATCATACATTAAGATCGCTATTCATTAAAATACGAATAAAATAGCATGAGAAAATGTCTCAGAATTATTTGAGGTGGGGATTAGCCTCACCATAATCATACTAGATGAAAGGTATAATCAATGCCTTAAGAAAATAAAGGCCTAAAGAACAAATTATTGAATTTAGTGAACGAAAGGAGAGGAAAGCGGAACAATCCGTCCGTATCAGCGATTATATACTGAACTTTTAACTTTGATACCGTCACATTGTGCGACTCATGGAAGCTATTTGACTACTAGATATTATATTACTAATATTGTATCTATATTCTCCCTGAAAAGTTTTATTTTTGTTCATTAACTTAATTTGTAGAACCTCAGATGTAGTCAATTAACGTAAACAAAAGATCCACAGGACATTTTTTTACCTTTGACGTCCAGATAATATATATTGATAATGAAATTATACTGTATACAGAACACTACTATACACGACTATCTATTTAGGCAAGTAACTAAGTAGATAAATATATTCTTCCTTGGGTGATACCTATGGAAGTTGTTGGTGTGGATTAGATGGTGCAACTGTCCAGTTGATGGTGGTGGTTACCGCAGTTATTTGTCGTGTTTGAGTTATAGTGACTGATACTTCATAGTATTTTTATGAAAGGTATTCTTATCAAAGATATTGTGAGATGTTCATGACTGTTTGATGATGTTTGATTTCCCGGCTGACTGATCAATGGGTAATCATCAACCCCATAAGACGTAAGGATAAATAGGAAATTGTTACATGATGAGCGGCCGAAGTGCTATAGGGCAAGTACTTCGGTCCATGTTGGCTCATGCACTTCCTCGGGGCCTGAACATGCAGGAGGGCGAAAGGCATGCACGAGATTGAGTGACTGGAGAAAGATGATATACAGGGGGAGAAATGCTGTCAGTAAACTGAACCAGGACATGTGAAGTGAATGGGGTAAACCATGGAAAGGTCTGTGGGGCCTGGTTGTGGATAGGGGGCTATGGTTTCAGGGCATGACAGCTAGTGAATGAATGGGACCTATCTTCATCTGTTCTTGACGCTAATGTGGGAAACGGTGGATAAATGTGGAAAAAAATGGTATGATCGATGATCCAAATGAATTTTTGCCGTTGTTCTTCAAGTCTGTTAACATTACTCTGTCATTGCAAAACAAATGCTTAATCCATGGCTGTTAGACTAGCAAATCTAAACTGTTAATGTTTAGGGTACAGATTAATTTCATATTGCTTGTAGATTTGGCTATATAGGTGTTTAGAGAATACAGTAACTGTTGGTTGCAATATTTTGAGATTTTATTCTGTTTAATGGTATTAGATAAGGTGATAGTTATGAGAACTATATGTATATGAGGGAAATTGTGGGGTTGATTAATACAAAAGTTATGAGGACACTATGTATATGAGGGTAATTGTGGGGTTGATTAATGCAAAACTGATATCCTTTTTAAAAATTTAGTCAAAATATACCACTCACACTCATGATTCAACATTGCACAAAAGCCTCTAAATATTATGAAATAGACCAAGTGGCCACATGCATGTAGTTTGTTACCATTCAGTCCATAAGCACAAACACACTCCATCTCATACATAACAGTTAACAACACATAACTCAACTTTATTCTCAGTGAGAAATTTTAGTATCGTGAGCATTACACATTTGTCCTGGTCAAAGGCAAAATCTTGTTGTAGGTACTTATAGCTTGGTACTCACTATGCTTCATTTAACAAAACTACCTCTGTTGGCTTTCCTTTCACCCTTGGTTTTGCCAACCCTTTTGTTCTTTCCCTTTTCAAGATTTTTCCCCTGCTTTGGCCCTTCTCATCTTGTTTTCCACCTCTTAGATTTTTTTTTCTACTGGGCGCTGTTTGCCTGGCACAAAACTGAGCAGCCTTGTTCATTGCAAATATCAAAGATATGCATTCTTTTCTCTATTTTTGATACTTACGTTTGAGTAATCATTCCAAGTTACTGATGTTATATGAAATTATTTCCAGGATTGGATCATGGCTGGTGATGGTTGCCTTCTGGTGATGGTGATAGATGTGCACCCTCAGTTAGCAGAACATGAAGTTAATGTTCAGAATTACTTGAATGCCTGCATCTCCTTTGCTAATATTCACTTGGCAGCCAGTGTCAAGAGCACACTAGCTGTTATAGGGGCTAATCATTTAGAAACACGATTCCTCTATCCTCAGGCCACAGAAGAAAAGGTAAATATTACTAATGTAAATGAACAAGGTATGTCCAAGAGAAAGAGAATAAAAGGATGATTTTTAGTGTATATGCTAGTTATTGATTCTATTTTTCAACAAAGCTGCTGTGCATTGCCAAATATACAATAACTTCAGAGAACCATGGGAGATGATTGCACATAGAGGGTTATTACTTTAAACACTTGATTATGTTGTGTAACCAGAATTTTTTAAAAGGGGTTGGAGAAAAATACGAGCTTACTCCGATAACAGTGAAAAACTCAAAATGGGTGACATCACAACACATTATTTTCCTCCTCTTTTCAAAATTTTCAGAAATTTGCAAGTAATGTGACTAGATATGAGCCATGATGTTCTTTAGAATTAGTCTTCAAGGAAGCAGTATAAAGGTACTCAAAACTTATGCACTTAACCTTACCAAAACTTTAGGTTAGAATATCTGAACTCAAGACATGTTATCATAAAGAATGAGATTTCTTGTGGCTGGACTGCCAGAGAGTCCTTAATTGTAACAACACCAAGGTATTTTCCAGTCACTGCTTAAGTTGCATGGGGAGGGATGGCAAAAATTCTACTCAGGAAAAAAAAATTGAGAAGTTATCCTAGTAGGTCCAAAACAGGTTACTGCCGGATTTCCTGACAATGGGATATGGAGATGCTCTTGTAGGAGACAAAAGAATTACTTTTTTAAGGGCTGAATTCTAAAGAGAGCTTCTGAAATCCTTGAAGAATTTGAATTTTAAAGATTACTTGAAAAATTTCAAAATTACCTGATACTGTCTGATTAGACACATGAATATTATGAAGCAAATTAATGTGCATTACACATGACAGCTAGAGACTGAGTGTGAGCGAATGTGGCCTTTTCATCTGTCTCCTGGCACTACCTCGCC